>CM073576.1:140851954-141019454 GCA_037074715.1 Magnolia kwangsiensis | reverse complement strand
GATTAATCAACTGTAGGCCAACGAATCCTGGCGATCACTTAAACACCGAGTTTATCCATATGATTTGTTTACATGGGGCCCAAATCTAACTGACCTATCACTGACTAATCAAGGCAACCACAACTAAATGAAGACCCACCTAAAGTCGAGATAACCAGGGGTTGGATCTCAATTAACAAACCAAACTGAGCCAATATTCTTTTAGCCTAAGAACTGATAGTTTAGAGTTATTATAATCGAATCATCATTTTCACTAGTTGCAAATAGGCCACATTATGAGCTTAGCTAATTTAGACCTTAATCATTTCACACAACAAATCTCGTTACCTAATTCATTCCAGAAATGCCCTGATTATCTGAATGAGCTCTAGACTGCTCGTTAGTGGGCCACTAAATCCGATGTTATAGAAATACGTTTATCTTAGTGGGCTTGACGTCCATCGTGAGACATCAAGTCGAGATCGCGTTTTGAATCGCTCAACTTGGACTCACAAGGTGAGTTCTTGAGTTGTGTGAATACCTTATATGAAAATATGGAACTTAAGTGAAATAAGTCACTTTGTTCTTTCACAAAGTTGTGACTTTCAAACCGTCGATTCATGGTCAAAGTCAGGGTATTGACTAAAGATATTTCTTCAAACATATCTGTGTAGCTGCAGCCCCAATCGACTATCGGTGACTGTTAAACAGACTTCTAATTATATCTGTCGATCGGCGCATCCAAATGGCGGGTCGATCATATCCATGTGTAGATCATCATTAGGATCAACTATCATACAATGTATATCAATATGTACACCCCATAGTGGGCCCTAGATGTTAGAAAAATCCTCCCATATGGCTAGTATAGTAAAAACCCAGCCCTTGGGGCCATTTACATCAAATCTGACACTATATAAGGGCTTCATTTGGGCACCCCATCTCTCCATACGAATTTGTATTTTCTAAAGGAGAGAGAGAATGAGAAAGAGAAAGAAGAAGAAGAAGAAATAGAGTGAAAGTAGGAGTTGGAGGTTTTAGTGTTTCCTTTCATCGGTCTCGTCCAACCAAGGCCTTGACCTCAATTATTTTCCTTCACCGAATTCACCTTACTTGCGATTGGGAGGTAAGAAACAAATTCTACTTCATAACCTGGATTTTTCTAAAAAATGAATTGGGTGAATTTCATATAGTTCTTAGTGTTTATATAGGAATTTATGATTTTCTCCAAATCCCTAATCGTAGGATCTTAAAATCGAATATTCCTTCTTAAGGTGCAGACCATTATTCCTAGGTTTCCATTTATCGACCCTTAAGGTCTCAGTTATTGATGTCTTGTGTTGAATGAGTTGTAATAGCTAACATGTTCATATTTCATATTTGATTGTATTATATGTTATTGGTTGGATATGGATGCTCACATATTCGATGAAATGTCTAAGTGGTAGAATGTGTTGATTTGTTAATGTTCACTGCTTGATTTATTGCTTAACTAATTGCATTACTTTATGTATGCCAACATGTTTGATTTAATGCTTTAGTGAATGCAATACCCTATGGATGCTCATGTGTTCGATGAAATGCCTAAGTGGTTGTGTAGTGAAATTTACTCTATAATTGTTGATATAAAGTTTAGTTCATAAAAACACTTAAGATTGCTAAGATGTTGGGTCAATCGGTAAATTACCAAAATCAAAGGGTGACCCAAGTTAAGGCGACCACCCTAGGCTTGTTCGATCGACCCGGGTTGAACATGGATGACCGACAGTAGCTGGAACATACTGACTACTTGCACCCAATGCCAGTTGTGTCGTGGTTTTCCCAGGTCAATCAAATTAGTCAACTAGTCAACTGATCATGTATGTTCACATTGTATGACATGACTACATGGAATCTAGGATACTCTGTTCCTAATGGATGTGTCCATTCATAACCATTAGTGCGATACGATCCCACTAAGACTCATGGGCCAGACATGGTGGTATGGGACACCGTGTCCAAGCTGTCGGCCTACGTTGGGATGACGAGCCTCCTCGTAGTGACCAGTGAGCAACTAAGACTCATGAGCTAGGAATTGTGGTATGAGACACCGTATCCGACCATCGACCTATGTTGGGATGATGAGCTTCCCCATAGTAACCAATGAGTAGCAATGGAGGCCATAGATCATTGTTCAAACGGCTACTTGCACCCAATGCCGGTTGTGTCGTGGTTTTCCCAGGTCAATCAAATTAGTCAACTAGTCAACTGATCATGTATGTTCACATTGTATGACATGACTACATGGAATCTAGGATACTCTGTTCCTAATGGATGTGTCCATTCATAACCATTAGTGCGATACGATCCCACTAAGACTCATGGGCCAGACATGGTGGTATGGGACACCGTGTCCAAGCTGTCGGCCTACGTTGGGATGACGAGCCTCCTCGTAGTGACCAGTGAGCAACTAAGACTCATGAGCTGGGAATGGTGGTATGAGACACCGTATCCGACCATCGACCTATGTTGGGATGATGAGCTTCCCTATAGTAATCAATGAGTAGTAATGGAGGCCATAAATCATTGTTCAAACGGCCCCCGTCAAATTACCTGGCCGATGGTTGCATGCTAAAGTACTGTTCAAACGACTCGGGCATGAATGGAATTAGGTGACGAGCCCTTTCTTTTATGTGTTTTGATTTTAGGTGACAAACCTATACCTCGGAACTAAGTGATCATAGTCGGTTTGAGTGACGACCCATACCGGGTTGATCATCATACATTTAGGTATCATACCGTACCTTTGAAATTATTGATTTGTGAGATAAACATGTGACACCTAAATTTGGACCAAGAGACGCTGGTAAGGAGTCACTACGTGCGGTAACGAGTCACATGATCCGAATAAGGACTCGTGATATAACTTCGGTATCCTAGCTTCGCCAATATGCTGGATGAATGAAACTTAATAATTACTCGGCTAACATACGCATCATTCGCATTGCATTAGATAGGATGTGGTGAAATAGGGTTGAAGTCACATGTTGAGGAAGTGTTATCATTTACGAACCAGGTGGTCGAAGTCGCGTGTTAGGGAGTATTGTTTAGAAAGGGCATGCATCATGTCATATCTTCATATGCACGTTTTACAATAGTATTTAGAAATTGTTTGATTTCTTGTTTATCGTTAATTGCGCTGATTGTGTCGATAGCATGTGTAACTTAGAACTAATGGAACCACTGAGTTAGCTACTCACTCCCACCTGAGACAGTGTTTTAAAATACCAACTAAGAATATTATTGATGCAGGTTCTTTCGAGGCCTCCGGCGGGTAGGCTTAGATCGGTTTGTGCCACCACCATTATATTTTAGAAGATTTGGAATAAACTGAAAACTTTACACTTTAACCACCTTGGGTATGTATATTATAGCTTGTATAATCCTCATTAGGACACCACTTTTCAATTGTACTTTAACTGTTTGCCCTATATTTATTAATTTTTTTTAATCTCTGTCTCGCTTTGTTTTCACTAAGTTGAATTGTGCAACTCTAATTATTCGTGTGTGGACTTAATGTGAATTAGAATGAAGACACATATGCATTTTGTTAAGTTAACACCTAGGAACTCGGGATCAGTACTCGAGTGCTGATTTGCAGGGCGTTACACTTAATCAGGTCTTAACTCATTGACATTTATACCAAGTCAAATTTCATAGGATGTGGATTGTCCACTGACGTTGTTAGTAGCGGTAGCCAACGAACAGTGTTCTGTGCGCCTTACCATGATGTATGTGCTTTATCTATGTTGTCCCTATATTTCTAAAGATCACTTTAAAGTATGATAGTTGTAGACATCTCCTAATCGAAATATGGTCGGCTTTATAATTTGGGTGGGCCCTCAATTTCGATAGCAAAAATCATAACAGAAAAGCAATTAACGGTTTAAATTGGGCCAAAGTATAACCTAACACCGTGCTAAGAGCTGGTTTTTTCCTTGAAGATGGCGGCATTATAGCTATCTTTGCACGGAAAATCGAATTTTGGTGTTTTCTCGCGAGTTCTAACTATCTGACTACTTGCTGACACATTGACTTGGCTCACATGGTTTACACGAGTCTCACTTCCACGCATCCATGACCCCATCCATGATCCATTAAGACCCATGTGATGACATGGCTCATACAAACCTACTTTTGTATTCAAACCTGTGGTTTGTAAGGTTTGAACTTATCCCTAAAATGGCTATAAAAATGCATTCTTGCCTTAAGAAAGAGGGGGACAGGGAGAGTCGAGGAGAGAGTCAAAGAGAGAGCGTCTAATAGGCAGAGCATCCGGTATAGAGATATTTAAGAGTTAGAGCCAACAAGAGAGAGTGAAACTCTCTGTCTCTCTTAATCTCTTCTATTCTTTATGTTTTCTCGATTTCTTCTATTTTTTCGATCATTTCTATCATATTTCAACTTCAAAGCTAAGGCTGTATTTTTATTCTATATATTCCAACTTCATTGCTAAGGCTGTATTTTTAATCTATATATTCCAACTTCATTGCTTTAAACACCTGAGGTAGTAGATTCTACTCTAACATCACATAAAGTATATTATACAATTGTCTCTCTTGAAGATCTTACGTATTAGAAAATGTGACTTAAAGAAGTAAGTGAAAGTTTTGTATTCCTATTTTTTTTCATAATTTTATTGAAAAAACTTTAATTCTACCATTTTTATTTTATTTTCAATGACATCTAAATCTCAATATTTTATTATAAGTTCCTTAAATTTTTTCCAAAAGAATACAACTTGGCAAAGTAGAGATTGTGTTTAACACGGACGATAAAAAGAGTGCCTAACTTCCTCATTTTTCGTAACCGATGCTCTTATCTAGAATCCACTATGTAAATCTATCCAAGAGTTACTCAAGTCGAAAATTTTCAATTTTCCTGATTTTTAGGTGATTCCACAAATTCTAGTTTGATGGGTCCCCTTAAAATTATGAGATATCCCAAAAATCAGCCATATACGGAACTCAGGTGGGCCATGCCATTTAAAATCATGTGAAGACATGCCTAAAACATATAAAAGCACTTGGTGAGGCCCACTTGAAATTTGGATGCATCTGAAACTTGGTCTGACCCCTCATCCAAGTGGGACACACATAATGGATGGGCTGGATTTGTGAACCACATCTCGGTGGGCCCAAAAAATGATTATAAATGATTATGAATGTTTTAATGGAGGGTAGCCGCTCTCAATTTCTGTATGTGGTGTGGCCCATACAAGTCACGGATTGACTTGTTTTTTAAGCCCTAGGCCCACCATGGAATGGTTCATCTAACTGATGGGGTTGATGTTGGACCCGCATCACGGTGGGGGCCACACCGCTCAACCTCATGGGAAGTTCCCATGAGCACGGCTAAGCAGGATCCAAGCCATTCATCAATGATGCGTTCCAACTTACCAAACATCACCTGGGCTACACGTGTAGGTTGAATACGGAGCGATGTTCATTTCTTCCTGACCGTCCACGATCATTCACGAAGGGCCACACGTGATCGAAGCCCGGGATACGGCGGCTCACTACTCGAATCGGGCGCGGATTAGGTACTACCCCAACCAGGACCTAGCTAGAGAGTACGGCCCTGGCAGGGATTTTGTGGAGCCCACCGTAATATATATATTTTATCTAAGCGGTTCATCCATTTTGAAAGATTATTTTAAGACATGGGACAAAAAATGTACGTATATGGAAGAATCGCTTGTACCACAACACAGGAAGCAGTGTTGGCAATGACCCCACCGTTGAAACCTTCTAGGGCCCACCCTGATGTTTTATTTTTCATCCAGCCTGTTCATAAGGTCACATGGACCTGGATGTAGGGAAACATATATATCAGCTTCATCCAAAACTTTTGTGGCCCTTAAGAGTTTTTCAGCGGCAGGAATTCATTCTTATTATTTCCTGTGGGGTGGTCCACTTGAGCAGTATATCTGCCTGTTGTTTAGTATTAATTACTAAAACGATTTTTCAAAATGGATGGACGGCGTGGATATAATACATACATCACGGTGGGCCTCACAGAGCCCCTGACATTACCGTCCATCTCTAACGAAGTTCTGGTGGGCGTAGTACCCAATCCCCGCCCCCTCGAATCACCGGCACTACTTTCGTAGAATCGTAATTACCATTCACCATAGGGTCAAAGGATATCCGTTCGAGAGAGTTCCCTCTATTTTCTCTGCTCCAAAGTGCTGGCAACTCATTTAACAGAGCTGGTCGACTAAAAGCGACTGCACCACAGCTTGTGGGTGCCGTATCATCTTTCCCGCTAAAATTCTACTTTTTCAGGTATTATTCCAATGATCCAAACCGTTTATCTGACTAATATCAACTTTCATAGAAAAAAATTAAAATTAAAACCTTTCAACAGATTACTTCGACCCTACGATATTTTGGCTATTTTTCACTGAACATGAACGGTCACCACATCATTTTTAAAATCAAAGGATTTGAAGATCAAATTTTAAATATTTTAGGTTAACCACTCATCCAAGTAGATATAGATCACATAAACGGTTTTGATCATTGAAATAACCCAAATCCAATGACTAGATTCCCGCCGTATGTTATTCTAATACGCTGCGATGTATTCGAGCAAACCTCAAGATATTGAAAAAGAGAAATTTCCAACTGTACGACCAGTATATGGCCCATTTCCGAGACGAAGCCCACCCCTTTTTACTTTCTACGAATACTCCCCAGGTGTACGGACGCCTTCCCAAAGGTCGAAAATGCCCCCTGCTTTTTCCTTCAAGCGGATCGGGCGCTGCTCGAAGACGAGCGCTGACGCTCATCGAACTCCGAGTTATACGAACGGTTCAAAAGAGATCAACGTTACATGGGCCCCACAGTTATGTATTTATTCTATCCACAGCGTTCATCCATATTTCGAGATCATTTCGGAGCATTATCTCAAAAAAAAAAATCATATCCTAAGATCAACTGGACCACACCACAAAGAGCAGCAGAAAATTGATTTTCACTGTTGAAACTTTTGTAGGGCCCACCATAACATTTATTTCCCATCCAATCTATTCATGAGGTCAAAAAACCCACGATGAATAGGAAAAACAAATTTTGTGATGATCTAAAACTTCCGTGACCCCTGAAAGGGTTTCAACGGTAGACGTTAAAAGTAGAATCATAACGACATTTGCTACGGTTTGAACTATGGCTACGGATTATAATCGTAGCTATATATACCATAATCCGTAGCAAAAGAGTCCTAACTGGCGCCCCCGTGCCACTTGTTGGCCTGTCCAGCGCGGTCACGCCCAGAGGGTACTCCTTATGGCTACGGATATTAACCGTAACTAAAATCCGTAGTAATAGATTTTTTTTTTTATTTTTTTTTATTTTTTATTTTATATATATATATATTATTATTATTTACATGGAGAGCTTTTTTCTATCTATAGTTTTCTCTAACACATATTTATATAAATATGTATATATAAGCATGTAAAATTTTTTTCTCTTTTTTTTTTCATTTCTTTCTTTATTCATTTAACAAGAATATCTTCTAAACTAAAATTAGTTACTTGATGTACCCTATATGATTTTGGGGTATGAGAAGCTACTTTAACCAACCAATCTGGTTAGTTTTCAAGATTTCATCAGCTCGATGATCGAAAATTCATTTCATTCACTTAGCAGTTAATTTTGTTCATTTCATTTACATGCATTTCACGATCATTTCGCTTCAATTCATGATCACTTCCATGCATTTAACGGTCATCCGAAACATTTTTATGTTGATTCACGGTCATTTCGAGGCATTTCGCAGTCAATTCCCTTCACTTCACGGTCATTTGCAAGCATTTTGCGATCAATTCGCTTAAAACCATGATCATTCCCATGCACTTCACGATCGTCCGAAACAATTTCATGTTGATTCACGGTCATTTCGAGGCATTTCACAGTCAAACTCCTTCACTTCACGGTCATTTACATGCATTTCGTAGTCAATTCACTTCAAACCATGATCATTCCCATGCATTTCACGGTTCCCATGCATTTCACGGTCGTCCGAAACAATTCCATGTTGATTCACGGTCATTTCGAGGCATTTCACAGTCAAACTCCACTTCACGGTCATTTGCATGCATTTCCCGGTCAATTCGCTTCAAACCATGATCATTCTCATGCATTTCACGGTCGTCCGAAACAATTCCGTGTTGATTCACGGTCATTTCGAGGCATTTCACAGTCAAACTCTTTCACCTCACGGTCATTTGCATGCATTTCGCGGTCAATTCGCTTCAAACCATGATCATTCCCATGCATTTCACGGTCATCCGAAACAATTCCGTGTTGATTCACGGTCATTTCAATGCATTTCACAGTCAAACTCCTTCACTTCACAGTCATTTGCATGCATTTTGCGGTCAACTCGCTTCAAACCATGATCATTCCCATGCATTTCACGGTCGTCCGAAACAATTCCGTGTTGATCCACGGTCATTTCGAGGCATTTCACAGTCAAACTCCTTCACTTCACAGTCATTTGCATGCATTTCGCGGTCAATTCACTTCAAATCATGATCATTCCCATGCATTTCACGGTCGTCCGAAACAATTCTATGTTGATTCACAGTCATTTCGAGGCATTTCACAGTCAAACTCCTTCACTTCACGGTCAATTCGCTTCAAACCATGATCATTCTCGTGCATTTCACGGTCGTTCGAAACAATTCTATGTTGATTCACGGTCATTTCGAGGCATTTCACAGTCAAACTCATTCACTTCACGGTCATTGATTTTGAGAATGGATTTGGGTTTAGGTTATAGGTTTTGGTTTTGAAAATGGGTTCGGGTTTAGGCTATAGGTTTTGGTTTTAGTTTAGGTTATAGGTTTTGGAATTTGAGAATGGGTTCGGGGGTTAAAGGTTTTGGTTTAGGTTAAGGTTTAAGTTTAGGTTATAGGTATTGGTTTAGGTTATAGGTTATAGTTTTAGGTTAAGGTTTTGGTTTAGGTCTAGGTTATAGGTTTTGGGATTTGAGAATGGGTTCGGGTTTAGGTTATAGGTTTTGGTTCTGGTATAGGTTAAAGGTTTTAGTTTAGGTTAAGGTTTTAGTTTAGGTTATAGGTTTTGGTTTAGGTTATAGGTTTTGGGATTTGAGAATAGGTTCGGGTTTAGGTTATAGGTTTTGGTTTTGAGAATGGGTTCGGGTTTAGGATATAGATTTTGGTTTTAGTTTAGGTTATAGGTTTTGGGATTTGAGAATAGGTTCGGGTTTAAGTTAAAGGTTTTGATTTTGAGAATGGGTTTGGGTTTAGGCTATAGGCTTTGGTTTTAGTTTAGGTTATAGGTTTTGGGATTTGAGAATGGGTTCGGGTTTATGCTATAGGTTTTGGTTTTAGTTTAGGTTATAGGTTTTGGGATTTGAGAATGGGTTCGGGTTTAGGCTATAGGTTTTGGTTTTAGTTTAGGTTATAGGTTTTGGGATTTGAGAATGGGTTCGGATTTAGGTTATAGGTTTTGGTTTAGGTTATGGGTTATAGGTTTAGGTTAAGATTTAGGTTTATTGTTTTGGGATTTGAGAATGGGTTTGGGTTTAAGTTATAGGTTTTGGTTTTGGTTTTAGTTTAGGTTATAAGTTTTGGGATTTGAGAATGGGTTCGGGTTTAGGCTATAGGTTTTGGTTTTGGTTTTGGTTATAGGTTTAGGTTTAGGTTATAGCTTTTGGGATTTAGGAATGGGTTCGGGTTTACGTTATAGGTTTTGGTTTTGGTTTTGGTTATAGGTTATAGGTTTATGTTAAGGTTTAGGTTTAGGTTTTGGGATTTGAGAATGGGTTCGGGTTTAGGTTAAAGGTTTTGGTTTTGGTTATAGGTTATAGGTTTAGGTTAAGGTTTTGGTTTTGGTTTAGGTTATAGGTTTTGAGATTTGAGAATGGGTTCGGGTTAGGTTATAGGTTTTGGTTTAGGTTTAGGTTAAGGTTAGAGGTTTTGGGATTTGAGAATGGGTTCGGGTTTAGGTTATAGGTTTTGGTTTTGGTTTTGGTTATATGTTATAGGTTTAGGTTAAGGTTTTGGTTTAGGTTTAGGTTATAGGTTTTGAGATTTGAGAATGGGTTCGGGTTAGGTTATAGGTTTTGGTTTTGGTTTAGGTTAAGGTTAGAGGTTTTGGGATTTGAGAATGGGTTCGGGTTTAGGTTATAGGTTTTGGTTTTGCTTTAGGTTATAGGTTTTAAGATTTAATAATGGGTTCGGGTTTAGGTTATAGGCTTTAGTTTTGATTTAGGTTTAGGTTATAGGTTTTCGGATTTAAGAATGGGTTATGGTTTAGGTTAAAGGTTTTGGTTATAGGTTTTGGTTTGGGTTATAGGTTATAGGTTTAGGTTAAGGTTTTCGTTTAGGTTTAGGTTATAGGTTTTGGGATTTGAGAATGGGTTCGGGTTAGGTTATAGGTTTTGGTTTTGGTTTTGGTTTTGGTTTAGGTTTAGGTTAGAGGTTTTGGGATTTGAAAATGGATTCGGATTTAGGTTATAGGTTTAAGTTATAGGTTTTGGGATTTGAGAATGGGTTCGGGTTTTGGTTTAGGTTTAGGTTTAAGTTATAGGTTTTGGAATTTAAGACCAAAACCTATAAATCCAAAACCTAAACCAAAACCTAAATCTATAACCTATAACCAAAACCAAAACCTATAACCTAAACCAAAACAAAAACCTATAACCTAAACCCGAACCCATTCTCAAATCCCAAAACCTATAACCTAAATTAAGACCAAAACCTATAGCCTAAACCCGAACCCATTCTCAAAACCAAAACCTATAACCTAAACCCGAACCTATTCTCAAATCCCAAAACCTATAACCTAAACCTATAACCTAAACCTAAACCAAAACCTTAACTTAAACCTATAACATATAACCTAAACCAAAACCAAAACCTATAACCTAAACCCAAACCCATTCTCAAATCCCAAGACCTATAACTTAAACCAAAATCGTGAAGTGCATCAAAATGATCGTGAATGAACACAGAATCACTGGGAATGACCGTGAAATGCATGGAAATGACGGTGAAGTGAAGTGAAATGACCGCGAAGTGCGTGCAAATGGCCGTGAAGTGAAGTGAAGTGAATTGACCATGAATGAACACGGAATCGTTAGGAATGACCGTGAAATGCATGGAAATGACAGTGAAGTGAAGGAGTTTGACCGTGAAATGCCTCGAAATGACCGTGAATCAACACGGAACTGTTTCGGATGACCGTGAAATGCATGGAAGTGATAATGAATTGAAGTGAAATGACCCTGAAATGCATGCAAATGACCATGAAGTGAAGGAGTTTGATCGTGAAATGCCTCGAAATGACCGTGAATCAACACGGAATTGTTTCGGATGACCGTGAAATGCATGGAAGTGATGATGAATTGAAGCGAAATGACCGTGAAATGTATGCAAATGACCGTGAAGTGAAGGAGTTTGACCGTGAAATACCTCGAAATGACCATGAATCAACACGGAACTGTTTCGGATGACCGTGAAATGCATGGAAGTGATAATGAATTGAAGCGAAATGACCCTGAAATGCATGCAAATGACCGTGAAGTGAAGCAGTTTGACCGTAAAATGCCTCGAAATGACCGTGAATCAACATGGAAGTGTTTCAGATGACCGTGAAATGCATGGAAGTGATGATGAATTGAAGCGAAATGACCGTGAAATGCATGCAAATGACCGTGAAGTGAAGGAGTTTGACTGTGAAATGCCTCGAAATGACCGTGAATCAACACAGAATTGTTTCGGATGACCATGAAATGCATGAAAGTGATGATGAATTGAAGCAAAATGACCGTGAAATGCATGCAAATTACCGTGAAGTGAAGGAGTTTAACCGTGAAATGCCTCGAAATGACCGTGAATCAACACGGAACTGTTTCGGATGTCCGTGAAATGCATGGAAGTGATGATGAATTGAAGCAAAATGACCCTGAAATGCATGCAAATGACCGTGAAGTGAAGGAGTTTGACCGTGAAATGCCTCGAAATGACCGTGAATCAACACGGAATTGTTTCGGATGACCGTGAAATGCATGGAAGTGATGATGAATTGAAGCGAAATGATCGTGTAATGCATGCAAATGACCATGAAGTGAAGGAGTTTGATCGTGAAATGCCTCAAAATGACTGTGAATCAACATGGAATTGTTTCGGATGACCGTGAAATGCATGGAAGTGATAATGAATTGAAGCGAAATGACCCTGAAATGCATGCAAATGACCGTGAAGTGAAGGAGTTTGACTGTGAAATGCCTCGAAATGACTGTGAATCAACACGAAATTGTTTCGGATGACCGTGAAATGCATGGAGTGATGATGAATTGAAGCAAAATGGCCGTGAAATGCATGCAAATGACCGTGAAGTGAAGGAGTTTGACCGTGAAATGCCTCGAAATGACCGTGAATCAAGGAATGGGCCATATAGTGGTCGTACAGTTGGAAATTTCTCTTTTCAACTGTGAACTGATCACCTGCAGGCGATGGTACAATAGCTTGGAAATTGATCGTGAATGAACATGGAATCACCGAGAATGACCGTGAAATGCATGGAAATGACGGTGAAGTAAAATGACCGTGAAGTGCGTGGAAATGGCTGTGAAGTGAAGTGAATTGACCATGAAGTGCGTCGAATTGACCGTGAATGAACACGGAATCGCTAGGAATGACCATGAAATGCATGGAAATGACGGTGAAGTGAAGTGAATTGACCGCGAAGTGCGTGGAAATGGCCGTGAAGTGAAGTGAATTGATCGTGAAGTGTATCGAATTGACCGTGAATGAACACGGAATCGCTAGGAATGACCATGAAATGCATGGAAATGATGGTGAACTGAAGTGAAATGACCGCGAAGTGCATGGAAATGGCCGTGAAGTGAAGTGAATTGACCGTGAATCAACACGGAATCGCTAGGAATGACCATGAAATGCATGGAAATGACGGTGAAGTGAAGTGAAATGACCGCGAAGTGCGTGGAAATGGTCGTGAAGTGAAGTGAATTGACCGTGAAGTACATCGAATTGACCGTGAATGAACACAGAATCGCTAGGAATGATCGTGAAATGCATGAAAAATGACGGTGAAGTGAAGTGAATTGACTGCGAAGTGCGTGGAAATGGCTGTGAAGTGAAGTGAATTGACCGTGAATGAACACGAAATCCCTAGGAATGACGGTGAAATGCATGGAAATGACGGTGAAGAGAAGTGAAATGACAGCGAAGTGCGTGCAAATTGCCGTGAAGTGAAGTGAATTGACCATGAAGTGCGTCGAATTGACCGTGAATGAACACGAAATCACTAGGAATGACCGTAAAATGCATAGAAATGATGGTGAAGTGAAGTGAAATGACCGCGAAGTGCGTGGAAATGGCCGTGAAGTGAAGTGAATTGACCGTGAAGTGTGTCGAATTGACCGTGGATGAACACAAAATAGCTAGGAATGACCGTGAAATACATGGAAATGACGGTGAAGTGAAGTGAAATGACCGCAAAGTGCGTGGAAATGGCCGTGAAGTGAAGTGAATTGACCGTGAAGTGCGTCGAATTGACCGTGAATGAACACGGAATCGCTAGGAATGACCGTGAAATGCATGCAAATGACGGTGAAGTGAAGTGAATTGACCGCGAAGTGCGTGGAAATGGCCGTGAAGTGAAGTGAATTGACCGTGAAGTGCATCGAATTGACCGTGAATGAACACGGAATCGCTAGGAATGACCGTGAAATGCATGGAAATGACGGTGAACTGAAGTGAAATGACCGCGAAGTGCATGGAAATGGCCGTGAAGTGAAGTGAATTGACCGTGAAGTGCGTCGAATTGACCGTGAATCAACACGGAATCTCTAGGAATGACCATGAAATGCATGGAAATGACGGTGAAGTGAAGTGAAATGACCGCGAAGTGCGTGGAAATGGCCGTGAAGTAAAGTGAATTGACCGTGAAGTGCGTCGAATTGACCGTGAATGAACATGGAATCGTTAGGAATGACCATGAAATGCATGGAAATGACGGTGAAGTGAATTGACCGCGAAGTGCGTGGAAATGGCCGTGAAGTGAAGTGAATTGACCATGAAGTGCGTCGAATTGACTGTGAATCAACACGGAATCGCTAGGAATGACCGTGAAATGCATGGAAATGACGGTGAACTGAAGTGAAATGACCGCGAAGTGCATGGAAATGGCCGTGAAGTAAAGTGAATTGACCGTGAAGTACGTCGAATTGACCGTGAATGAACACGGAATCGCTAGGAATGATCGTGAAGTGCATGAAAATGATGGTGAAGTGAAGTGAATTGACTGCGAAGTGCGTGGAAATGGCCGTGAAGTGAAGTGAATTGACCGTGAAGTGCATCAAATTGACCGTGAATCAACACGGAATCCCTAGGAATGACCGTGAAATGCATGGAAATGACGGTGAAGTGAAGTGAAATGACCGCGAAGTGCGTGAAAATGGCCGTAAAGTGAAGTGAATTGACCGTGAAGTGCGTCGAATTGAGCGTGAATGAACACGAAATCACTAGGAATGACCGTGAAATGCATAGAAATGATGGTGAAGTGAAGTGAAATGACTGCGAAGTACGTGAAAATGGCCGTGAAGTGAAGTGAATTGACCGTGAAGTGCGTCGAATTGACCGTGGATGAACACAAAATAGCTAGGAATGACCGTAAAATACATGAAAATGACGGTGAAGTGAAGTGAAATGACCGCAAAGTGCGTGGAAATGGCCGTGAAGTGAAGTGAATTGACCGTGAAGTGCGTCGAATTGACCGTGAATGAACACGGAATCGCTAGGAATGACCGTGAAATGCATGGAAATGACGGTGAAGTGAAGTGAATTGACCGCGCAGTGCGTGGAAATGGCCGTGAAGTGAAGTGAATTGACCGTGAAGTGCATCGAATTGACCGTGAATGAACACGGAATCGCTAGGAATGACCGTGAAATGCATGGAAATGACGGTGAACTGAAGTGAAATGACCACGAAGTGCATGGAAATGAACGTGAAGTGAAGTGAATTGACCGTGAAGTGCGTCGAATTGACCGTGAATCAACACGGAATCGCTAGGAATGACAGTGAAATGCATAGAAATGACGGTGAAGTGAAGTGAAATGACCGCGAAGTGCTTGGAAATGGCCGTGAAGTGAAGTGAATTGACCGTGAAGTGCGTCGAATTGACCGTGAATGAACACGGAATCGCTAGGAATGATCGTGAAATGCATGAAAATGACGGTGAAGTGAAGTGAATTAACCGCGAAGTGTGTGGAAATGGCCGTGAAGTGAAGTGAATTGACCGTGAATCAACATGGAATCGCTAGGAATGACCGTGAAATGCATGGAAATGACGGTGAAGTGAAGTAAAATGACCGCGAAGTGCGTGGAAATGGCCGTGAAGTGAAGTGAATTGACCGTGAAGTGCGTCGAATTGACCGTGAATCAACACGGAATCGCTAGGAATGACCGTGAAATGCATGGAAATGACGGTGAAGTGAAGTGAAATGACCGCGAAGTGCGTGGAAATGGCTGTGAAGTGAAGTGAATTGACCGTGAAGTGCGTCGAATTGACCATGAATCAACACGAAATTGCTGGGAATGACCGTGAAATGCATGAAAATGATGGTGAAGTGAAGTGAATTGACCACGAAGTGCGTGAAAATGGTCGTGAAGTGAAGTGAATTGACCATAAAGTGTATTTTTAACCATCGATCCGATGGAATCTACAAAAATTACTATGTTAGTTGGCTAAATTAGCTTCTCTTACCCCAAAATCATATTTGGTACGTTATGTAACTCATTCTAGTTTAGGAGATATGCTTGTTAAATAAATAGACAAAGAAATGAATTAAGAGATATAAAAATATTTTTATGTACTTATATATACATATTTACATAATTATGTATTTGAGAAAAATGCAAGGGAGAAAAAGTTCTCCCCAATAAATTTTTTTTTTTTTTTTTTAAATATATAAAAAAATAAAGAACCTATTGCTACGAATTTTAGCTACGGTTATTATCCATAGCAATAGGAACCACCCTGTGGGTGTGGCCACGCCGGACGGGCCAGCAAGTGGTGCGGGGTGCCGCTAGTTCGGCACGCCCATCCCGGATGGACTCTATTATTACGAATTATTATATCTATGGCTACGGTTATAATTCGTAGTCATAGGTCTAACCGTAGCAATTGACATCATAATACTGCTTTAAACGTCCACCGTTGAAACCCTTTCAGGGTCACGTAAGTTTTGGATCATTATAAAATTTGTTTTTCCTAGTCATTCAAGTCTTTGTGACGTCATGAATAGATGGGATGGAAAATAAATGTTATTGTGGGCCCTACAAAAGTTTCAACAGCTAAAATCAATTTTATGCTGGTCTCTGTGGTGTGGTCCAGTTGATCTTTGGATATGCTTTTTTTTTTTTCTGGATAATGCTCCGAAATGATCTCAAAATATGGATGAACGTTGTGGATATAATAAATACGTAACTGATGGGCCATGTAACGTTGATCTCCTTTGAACCGTTCGTACAACTGGGAGTTTGAGGAGCGTCAACGCTTGAAGGAAAAAGCAGGGGGCATTTTCGACCTTTTGCAAGGCGTCCGTACACCCGGGGAGTATTATTGGAAAGTAAAAAGGGGTGGGCTTCGTCTCGGGAATGGGCCATATAGTGGTCGTACAGTTGGAAATTTCTCTTGAAAAGAGAAAGAGCGAGGGAGGAAAAGTAGACAGTTATATGATACTCAGTCTGCATATGTCGCTTGATACGCAGGCACTCGGAAATATTACAAGTGGCATATATTAAATTAAATAAACCGACTATATTGTCCATCCCACTGTCTCAATGTTAAAAAAACCCAATATCATATTGTTTGCAAAATCCTAACCAATGATTCGTGGATACTATTTTGTGGAAAAGGACCGTTTGATATTTCTCATTTTAACCGTCCAAAAAATGTCCAGCAATCCCATAATATAATAATAAAATAAATTTAATTTTTGGTTCATGATACATCAAAATTCGGAACCATAATTTGGACGGTTTACTTTGACTACTTTTATCCCACATCTACATATTTCTAGGTGCCTGCGTATCATCCATCACACTCTACGAGAGTATTGAAAATTTTCTCGTTAGAAAAATCAAAACTCCATGAGAGAAACTCCAACAGTCCATTATTTCCATTTCCCCCGCAAATATTTTATATTTTATACAAACACCCCTACAATTTAAAAGAAAAAAGAAAAAAGCCACCAATCTCTTTCTCTTTTCATCTTTCTTCTTTGGAGTGAGAGAGAAATCCGTAGTCAGGTGTGTGTAGGTGTCTATCAAAAAGAGGTATTCAAATTTTCCTCATTGTTGAGTTCAAACACCCCTCCTTTTGTTTTATTTAAGAAAAAACCCCTAGAAAAGGACAGTGGATGGGAAGCTTTTCCTCCTCTCCTCTCCCGTCAGTCTCCTCTTTAAATCCTCTCTCCTCCGCCACCGACAAGAAACTCTCTCCCTCTTATCCTGCGCACCTCTTCCGTTGCTCTCCTCCCCTCGGACACGTTAGCATCAAGATGTCTATTTCTCATTTCGGTATGCCTCGTGTTCTTCTTCCTTTTTTTCTCTTTTATTTGAATCTGCCGCAGACATTTTGTAGACTGCGATCTTGTAGTATTTGGAAATGTAGACTGCGGATCGCCGGTCGATAGATCATCTTCTCGTATCTGAATTGGTGTTGATCTGTCGATTGATTGCCGTTATCTTTTCCAGTTGTTGAGCTGAGGAGAAGAGGAATGTGATTGTAGCACGCGTGTGCAAGATCTAGGCCGTTCGTTGGGCACCGGACTGGTGTGCCCCGCCATTTAGATGGCCTACCTGAAAATTGAATTGGTCTGCTCTCTCCTGAGCGAGCTTCTCGTGTATGTTGGACGTCGATTCGTTGCCATTTTGTTTGTAACGGTATGTTGAGTTTGTACATGTGTGTCCCACCTGATGGATGTCCTGGATCTTGCATAGATGTACTGTGCTGACTTGCAAGTTGCCGTGCTCGAGTTCTGTTTGCAGGATTTGAACACTCGGTAGGTGAATTTAGCCTTCTTGCAGGCATTTTGAGTATCTCTTATTGTTGGTGTTGATATCTGAAATCATATTCTGTTTGTCTGCGACATGCAGAATGTGTTTTCTACACATATTTCGCATTGCAAGCTGTGTTTGTGTTTGGAAATGATGTGAGAGTCAAATGGGTTTTGGATATCTTGGATTAGATGTTCTGCATTACAGTATATCGATTGAACGGCTTTTCATCAACATACTCGTTTTTGAATCCGTAGTATGCCACTGTATTTTGTTTTATTGCAGTGGATCAAAATGCATCTCTCTTTTACATTACAATTTCAGCACAGGGCATGTATTGGGCAGATTCAGGAATGTGGTGTTTTGGTATGCATTGATGCATATGGATGTGTTGCATGTAATGTTGTGGATTGTAGGTTACTTGGCTTGGTTATCCTACTCTATGTGTTTTGTGGGGAGCATTTATCTGCCGTTGAGTTTGAAAATTGATTTTTCAACTGATTTCCAGTGGAATATAGTATATGTTAATTGTTTCTTAAAACATGATTTGGGTACTGTAAATTTTGCATCTTTGACGTGGTAGATTCATGTTGTGGGTTTGAATGACAATCAAAATTAACTTTTTGTATATCTTCTGTTTTGATTTGGGAACGCCTCTGAGATTGAGCTTCATTCTCGAAATACCACAGGATGGATTATCTAATAACGTTTTGCTCAGCTAATTCCACATGGAGTGGTACATGTGTGATATTGATCTGCTTATCAGGTACCCAAAAATCAGGCGGGCCCTATATCAGGTGGGCCACACGTGTGCATGCATGGATGGTTAGACAAAAATGGCCAATTGGCCATATTCAACAAACCAATGTTACCTAATTGTCAACCACCCTCCTATGTTTTCCTTTCCAAATGCCATGATCTGGACTATGGGTCATTTGCAATTCGGATTGCTATTTTTTAAGATTGGAAATTATGGTTCTATTCTCCTAATGTGGATAAACTTGTAATGTTAATCGATTTTTTGAATGCAGAGATACATACTTGCACTCCCTTATGTGCGGGCCAACCTCCTTTTTTGGGGCCCGGGGGCATCTACAGGGTTGTGCTTGTGCAATGACCTGCTGAGATTTTGATATCATGGCACATGTACCTGCTTGTTGAGTTAGCAAAACTTGATTGAAGTTAGTGCCAAACATCATCTTTTTGTGCCTAAACATTTTCTTTGTGGAACCCCTAATTTAGGGGGCTCCGGATTTTCCTATTCTTTAATGTTCTGTTTTGAATGACAAAATTCAAACACTTCTGCAGCATCAGGTCTTTACTGATTCTGGAGTAAATGGTCTTATGCAGGGGTCTCTAAAGCTCTTACCAACGATGCAAGAGGGGGGAGTCAAGAGAAAAGTTCACTCGTTGTTTGTTTTGGTGAGATGCTGATTGATTTTGTTCCAACTGTTGGTGGAGTATCACTTGCAGAGGCACCCGCATTTAAGAAAGCCCCTGGTGGAGCTCCCGCCAATGTTGCTGTCGGCATTTCAAGACTGGGTGGTACATCAGCTTTCATAGGCAAGGTGCATCAATTGAGTCTGGATTTCTTGTGTCCTTTCTCATGCCATTGACTAGTTTTTCTCATCATCATATTTGTGCTATTTGTTTGAATTAAAGGTCTATGCAAAGAGGGAATTCATTGTTAAAAAATATTGCCTTGTGAGGTATGCAAGTCAAGCATTTTTGTCAGCATGTTATCTTGAGGAAAAATACCAGCTCAACCCTTTTTTTCCTTCTTTTTTTTTTTTTAAAAAATGTTATGATTGATATATTCTTGCAGCTTGCATTCTAAATGCACTTAACAGACTAATTCGACACATGTTACTCGATTACATTGCAAATGTTCATGCAGTATTTTCTACTTATAAAGGGATCATGCACTCATACTGTAAATTCTTGTCAACATTGTAATGAGCGATCGTAGAACCGATTATGCAATCACATATGCGAATGGGTATGTTGGATACCATGCAACCGTATACTGTTGGATATGTATGCAATGGCTTTTGCGATTATGTCATTGCATACATAGTATGTGATAGCATAATGCCCAATGGTCACATTTTTTTACCATTGGGACCTTCTTCTTCTTCTTCTTTTTTGCAATTTAATACTGTTTTGCCTATAAATAGACACTCCTACCCTCCCCACCCACCAATTTTTCCTTATTTTCCTGCTCTTTCTTTCTCACTTTAAACTCTGTTAAAGTCTTTATCTTTCTTAATCTCTCTCTCTCATTCTCATACTCTTTCAAGTTTAATCAAGCGTCAAGTTCCAAGACTCTTACTCTCTTGAATCTTCACTCTTCCAAGTTTCACATTTCAACAATCAAGGATTCAAGATTCAAGTCAACATTCAACTTCAACTTTCAACAATCAAAATCAAGTTTCAAGAACAAGAATCAACTTGAAGAGACTCTCTCTCTCACACACACACGAACACACATTCTCTAATCTCTCATTCACTCTTACGGTGATGCAAATGATAGTGGTGATGATGTTCCACAATGGATCAGTCAACAATGTGCAAAACCTATTTTTAATTTTTAATATTTGAACTTGTGACTAATTTGTAGTTTGTAAATTGTAATCGTAACTTTGTAGTTTTAGTTTATACCATGTATTTCTACATTAAGTCATCAATAAAATTTCTATTTTTTTTTTTTTTTTCATAATTTTGAGTATACTTATTGTATCAATTGCGTTTTTATTACTTATAAGTTGTTAGTTGTTAATTGTCATAGATAGTCTAATAGTCATTTAGATGTAAATATAATCATGTAATGTAACAAGCTATAATGAAATAAGTAAAAAATAATAAAATAATAAAATAATCAAGAAGGGAATGCCCCAAAAATCAGCCTCGATCCAACCATGAAAATGGGATGCCTTACCTAAATGTGGAGTTTTCTGGGTGGTGGTTCATGGTTTTCTATGGTGTGCCCCACTTGATAGTTGGATCAACCTGAGTTTTGGGGCATCCAATATTCATGATGGGAGAACCTTGCTGGATGGGCGGGATGTCATACAAACACCATGTGTGGGCCCCACACGCCAACTAGTTGGACACTCTGTGTGTGTGTGTGTGTGTGTGAAGTGTCCATATATGCACCTTTTTTCTGCATCTATTGAGTTATGAATGGAAACAAAACTAGTCGCTAAATGTTCTTTGCTTTTAGCATTTATGAATCATGAGGTATTCTCGAACTTAACTTTTCTGTCCTTGGTGGAGTAATCCAGGATCTGTAGCTTTTGACTCTTATATTGATTGATTTACACTGCGAGACTCTTTACTATCTGTATTTTCAGGTGGGTGAAGATGAATTTGGGTATATGTTAGCTGACATTTTGAAAGAAAACAATGTCAACAACTCTGGTGTGCGTTTTGACCCTGGTGCAAGGACTGCACTGGCATTTGTTACGCTTAGAGCTGATGGTGAGCGAGAATTTATGTTTTTCCGAAATCCAAGTGCAGATATGCTTCTTCGTGAATCGGAACTTGATACTGATCTTATTAAGAAGGTAAAATTAGATTGGATCGTTTTGTTTATTTATGGTTTGGTGGATAATTTTATATAATTTAATTCTATCAGTCTGGAAGATAATTATTGATGATACTGCAAGAGCTGATTTGGCATAGAATGTTCTCTTTTTCTGATAAATACAAATGCAGGCAAGTATTTTTCACTATGGCTCAATTAGTTTGATTGAGGAGCCATGTAGGTCCACACATCTTGCTGCTCTGGACATAGCTAAAAGGTCGGGTAGTCTTCTGTCCTATGATCCTAATTTGAGATTGCCGCTCTGGCCTTCAGCAGATGCTGCTCGGCAGGGCATCATGAGCATCTGGGATCAAGCTGACGTTATCAAGGTATGGCTTTTTGAAATGTAACTGTTCAATTTTGGGGTTTCAAAGTCAGTTATTTCTGATGGGATATCAGCCTTTAATGAATGTAGCAGAACTGAAGGGTATCTTCAGGTTAAAAAGGATTTGTGATGGGACTTTCTTTGGCCCTGTGCAGATAAGTGAGGAAGAAATTTCATTTTTGACTGGAGGAGATGATCCCTATGATGATAATGTGGTATTTAAGAAGCTTTTCCACCCTAATCTCAAACTCTTGCTTGTAACTGAAGGTCCAGATGGGTGCAGATATTACACCAAGGTATTCATACAGATTTCATCTTCGCCCGTGATTTGAATAATGTCTCTGAAAGATCTACACTATAAATAGTAATTTCATTGGCTTGCTTTCAATAGAAACCATTCAATGCAAGATATGCTAGTTGTGACCCGTTAGCATGTTAGCATGCCGCATGTCAATCAATCCTCATCTTATGATATCTCCAGTTCTGTAATAGGATTGAATGTTTCTTTAAATGCTCTAATTTATCTAATTTTCTACGTATTTCTAGGGGTCTTTTTCCCTGGTTGGTGGCTAACCTTTTCCTCTCGAACCAGCTCTTATTTATTCTTTGACATCATCTGCAATCTTCCTGCAGGAATTTAATGGTAGAGTCGCTGGTGTTAAAGTTAAAGCTGTTGACACTACTGGTGCTGGTGATGCATTTGTTAGTGGGATACTTTGCAGTCTGGCTTCTGACCTAAACTTGCTCCAGGTATCATTCGACCTCCATGATTTTGAGTAAACGATTGTCATACTTCTATCTTTGCTATTTCCTTTTTTATTGTGTTCTTTTTTGTATAATTCCTGTTGCCCTTTGTGAATGGATGCTACATTATTTGAATTTGCAACTACAGGGCACAGAAGTTTTTCTTCAGCTTTCATGGATATTTTATGGACTTGATGATTTCATGAACCTTGGGAACAAAAGAATTTGTTGACCATACATGGAACATTTTCTTTATGTTCCAGACTAATGTGTAAAACTAGAGAAGCTTATTCAGATAGACCAGGACATTCTGTTAACTTTGCGTGTTATGACTCTAATGCATATGAATAGGTAGTATTGGAAGCTATTGGCGTATTGAGCATGTTCCTTGTAAAAACTCTGAAGTGTTGTAGAAAAGAAGAAGGATCCTTTCAATGGATTCCACAGTCCCCACTGACAACAATTCTAACAAGAACAGAGACTATAGATAATAAGGGCTGAAATTTCCAGGGGGTGGGGGTGGTTGCCATATGTGGTGCTAAGGTTTTCCACAATAGACCTTCCTTGTTTTCGGACTCCCAATTGGACTCTTCAGTGACACCTATTTCTTTAAGTTGACACTTCGACTCCTACTTGCACACAAAGGATCCTACACCTGACTTGGAAAATAGGAATCTCCTCAACTTTTTAAACACACTTCTTTGTTGACCTAAAATCAGAGGAATTAAAGAAACCAACTATGAAATATCTTTAAAAGCTAATTACAAAACCAAGTTTGTAATCCAACACAGCTGATCTGTAACTAACTAGGCCATCCATCTTTCTGTCCAAACCATTGGATTTTCCCAACCTAAAATGTAACTAGCCTCAAAATGGCCTAGCCGGCCACTTCTTGGCCCCACCATGGGGCCCTACTTGCCTTTACAGGAATCCCTTGTCCCTCTTCTGGAGATTGATGGGGGCCATGCTCAAGGCTGTGGGGCCCTCTTTGTTGGGTTGATTTTGGGGTTGCATTGCATCACTAAGCACATCAAACAATTTTCTTTTAAATCTTCTGAATCTATGTATGATATGTAGACACCCGACTTCGTGAGGGCTCTGGATCGATGATCTTAATCAATCATGTAAATGGAGGCCCTTGCTGTATTCTTTGATTTAAAGCATGTTGAGATATTGATTCTTGACTTCATTCCTAAGCTTGATTACATCTGAACAATCTCTAAGTGGTCCCGAATTTGTTGTGAATATTTGAGCTCAATGCTTATGTGGGTCATTAATCAAATGTGAGAAGTGTGGTCTCCACTTTGGCTTTTTAGGTCCATACAATGTGTTCTGGGTGCATTTATCATGATAAACCATTTTTGGGACCACTTCTCTTTTGTCCGATATCCGAATTTTGTTATCTTAGAGTTGATTTTGTAGTATTCTGAAAGACCTCTCCAATGGATCTTGCTTCATCTCAGTCAAGAGTTCTGGGTAAGTAGTGGGCCTCACAATTTAATGGTTTGCAACTGATTGTCTGCCAGCTGTGCTGTGTTTCTGTGAAGTGCCAATTTCCTGTTTACTTTTCTCTCACTTATGGCTTGCAACTGTTGTCTGCCAGCTATGCTGTGTTTCTGTAAAGTGCCAATTTCCTGTTTACTTTCCTCTCACTTATGGTATCTGATTTTCACGATCTTTGGGTCCAACTTCTTGTACTCTGACCAGCTTCCGAATGGTCCCAAGATCGATCAAATCCATTTGTGTATGTTCAATGGTGTGCCTGAAAGTTGAAGTGTCTGTGACAGTTTTTTGCACTATTTTTTCTGAAGTTTACTAGATTGCCCCTCCAGAAATTCAAATCTCAATAAATGGTTTTCCCTCCATTTTTTGAAATTATTTCCTAGCAAAGTACCTTGAGGATTGCCCATCCACCCGTTTTGAATATTGGGGCCCACATGCGGATTGGAACAGATTTTATATTTGGGAAAACATGTAGGACCAACCTGATGGGTCGATTAGATCTCACACCTGTGTGCCATGTTGGCACATGTGCCGTGTACAAGAACTTTATTGCACATGTGTGTGCGCTTAGCGGAGCTCTATTTATGCTAATCTTAAGCGTATATGATAATTCAGAATGATATTTTTGTCCAAACTTCAACCGATCAAGCTTTATTCTTAAGAGTGCAATTGGCAGGATGAGAAGAAGTTGAGGGAAGCTCTTCTGTTTGCGAATGCTTGCGGGGCGCTTACGGTCACAGAGAAAGGTGCTATTCCTGCACTACCCACGAGAGATGCAGTTCTCCAAGCCTTACCAAAAGTTGTTGTATAACAAACCATCAAACTTTTGTGTGATTCTCCTGTATCAAGAGCTGGTTTTTTAGGTGGTTTCCTCCACCAAAGTAATGAGATTCCTTGCTTAGCTTGTTTTCTTTTGCTTGTGTGGTTGGTGTCGGTAGACAGATCTCGTGAGCCGATCTACATGACGGGTTGTGGCTCTGAGCTTTTGCGTTACTTTTAAAGTGTGTATAGGATTTTATAGAATAAAATTGAGCGGACAAACGCCCCAGTTAGGGTGGCAGTTGGAGATATCTTGCAGATGGGAGATATCGTGTAGCTGGCGTTGGGCATGGACATCTCATGCTTGATGAGAATGAGCTGATGGTCTTGTGAACAGTGATTCCATTTAACAAACCCCAATGTATTGCGATTTTCTGCACCATAAGTAGCTGTTTGGATGCCTCTAATTGTAAAGCATTTACAGGTAAACACTTTCCCGGTAGGTGTATGGATGGCAAAATTCAGTAAAAAACAGTGTTTCATATTACAAGTGAAGTCTTTACAGCTTAAACAACATTATACATAATAGAATACAGTGGTTGATCATTCACACTCATTTTATATGAGTCTGTGTATAGTACATCTGATCCATCCATCATATGGTCCCTTGCTGGTCTTCTAGGCCAATTGATCATCAGGGCCATAGAATAGGAGATGTGATTGGACACCCACCAATCAAAAACCTGCTAGATTTTGTGGTCTTCTATGATGAATGCAGGACATCCAATCATTTCAGCATGTACATTCCTTGAGGTTCGCCAAGGGCTCACAAGTAAGATTTTTTTTTAATTTTTAAAATTTTTTGGGTGATTTGATGATTTTGGCAGGATTTGCTGTTTGTATCTAGACAGTTAACCAGCGAACAAACTGGTGCTATCTGACCAAGATGAGTGGGGTCATGGTGAATGCATATTTGGAACGGACTGCCCAAGCTGTGGGTCCCACCCCACCATATATGGGCCATGGCCCAAAAATAATAAGCTGGTAGGACGATCCTAACCTTTTGAATGGAGAAGGGGCTGTTGAGAAAAATTGCCCAAGAGTTATGTTCTTACCGGAATGAAAGAGTGGTTTTGACAATCTCAACCTGTATTGCGTTAGGTACATGGCCTACCTGTGGTGTGGCAAATGGCATGAGCGGTTCAGTATCTCTTACGCATCTACCATGTCTCCTCATGGGCAGTCAGGTGACTAGGGTCATTTCAAACAAATGGTCCATGGATTTTCTAGAGCAGGAGGAAGATTTACTTTAGAAACCAGAGTATGGGCCCACCAGCTGAGATGGGCTCAACCTGAGTCAGAAGTGAAGATTAAAACTATGTGGTTCAGCCCCTCAAGAATTTCCCATCAAGGCCAGTTCCTACATTTTAATTTTAATTTTTATTTTTATTTTGAGGTAGGTAATCTCAGTGTATCCAAAAATTGCAGATTGTGCAGCTTCCATTATTTAAAAGCCCTCTTAGCTGGTGGGCCCCAATGGATCGGTCTTAGCCCAATAGTTGCGTTGGTCAGATGATCTGGTGGACCCCACTGCAGACAGACTGAGATTTAGTGTTTACAGGTTGATAACAGTGGGCCCCACTATAGTTGGGTTGCAAATGGTTGTACAAACGTATGATGGTGTAGCCAATTGTAGTCCCCCAATTACCGTTGGGATTCCAGATGGTGTAATGATGGTGGGTTGGCTGCTAATGGCCCACCTTTAGGGAGCTCATGGCCCAGCCATCCAAGTTCAAATTGGCCCATCCTTTATTAGGTGTGGATCGCTTGATGATTGTGGGGATCTTAATGTTGCATTTGTTGGGTGGTTTGTTGCAATACTTGATTTGATTGCAATCCAAACATTTGTTGAATTTTCGTCCATTTAAGGAAAGCTTACAAATATAATTTTCATGTGTGTATGGAGATGGTCCATATCTTCTTCCTGGCCTTTGTAGATAATGCTTGTGGGTCTAAGACCTCTATCAAAGTTACCTCTCCATCGAGCCAGATTGGTCCAGCATAGCAATGGACACATTCCATTGAAAAAGCCAAAAGGCGCCATGTGCATGTGTACAATTCAGAATGGGCAATCTACGACTTCGATACTCTGGTATTGTGTGATGGATGATATACAGGCACTTGGAAATTACATAAAATCAGAAGATTGGAATGAAACCGTTCAAATTGTGTCCAGATTTAGTGCACCATGACTCAGAAATTATGCTTTCTCAATTATTTGACTATTGGATTGGTGGACATTTATTGGACGGCTAAAAATGGAAGATATCTCATGGTCCACTTTCAGCAAACAAGAAATACATAATCAGGAATCAGGACTGTTCAACCATCTAATTTTGGACTATGACACTGACAGTGGGTTATAAAGAAGTTCATTTAATGTGAATTAATGTGTGCCACATGTAGAAATTTTTAGTACCTGCGTATCAAGCATCACAAGCTGCCGGGGTACTTAATGATCTCTTCCCTACAAACTGAGAGCATCTGTCCAATAAGATAGGTCCCATTTGTACAAACCTAATAATGTATCCAAATGGAGCATTTGTTGGTTTTATTCTTCTGCTTTCTTCCACACATTTCGCATTTGAATGGAAAAGATTCTTAGTGCCGATTGAGGAAATTTCTGCAAACAGATTTTTCCAAAACTCCTGAAAACCAACTTTCAGTTGATGGGCCTTTTAGTGCATATTTCAAGGATATTTCAATGAGTGAGATATCAACCAAGGTTTGCAAAAGTGCATCCAAATGCATTCACCATAAGGGGTTTGGCTTGAAATAGTGTTTATCAATGCTTAGGCATTGAAAACCCCTTTTGAAGGAGCATCCAAACAGGCCCTTATGTCTAATATCACATTTGATATAGTTAATGGTGTTAATCAATGATTACAAACTGCATGTTAACATGTAGTAGGAGCATGTGTATGGCCATTGGGCAAAAATGCATTTGCAGCAATCGCTAAGGGGGGCATTTGGATCGTAAGTTACTTAAGATATAATACTTATGCCTTAAGTAGTTTATCTTGATTTCTACTTATTAACTTTAAATAAAAAGGCTATTTATAATTGATCATAAACCAAACTTACTTATCTCAAATAAGTTACTTATCTATTGCTGTAAATAGAAAAAGTATCTTATTTAGTAGTATCCAAACAGGCCCTTAGAGTTTACACCACTCACCTTCTTTGATTACAGACGAAACTGATTTCTCCTTAAAATGCACACCCAGGAAAAATCCTAGCCACTTGAGAAAATCCCTTCCCAAGCCCTTAAGAA
This sequence comes from Magnolia kwangsiensis, assembly GCA_037074715.1. Taxonomy (NCBI): domain Eukaryota; kingdom Viridiplantae; phylum Streptophyta; class Magnoliopsida; order Magnoliales; family Magnoliaceae; genus Magnolia; species Magnolia kwangsiensis. The sequence continues at coordinate 140,991,120 of CM073576.1, read as the reverse complement.
ATACTATGATGACATTTTTCTGCCTCAAGGTCCAAACATGGATTTTTCATAAACGCAGCATCACTGAAAATCTAAGATTGGCAGGAAGGTCTGGACAAGGGTCACATTCCTTTGAAATGTGTTTCATAAAATGCATAAAATGCAGCCTCAGCAAATGTGGGGTTGGAACAACCTGGAGGCAACTGTCTCCGATGTACTTCTTTCAGCTTCAATACAATGATTTTGGTTCTCAATTACTTTCCGCAACAAATTCAACCTTTTCTAGTGGAAGAAAACGAGTTGGGGATCGACCATCTATTACAAATGTTCACGTGTGGCACATGTTTGAAAATCCCAACAGTTTATCAACCTTTCTTCTATTCTTTTTTTGTATGGGTAACTGAAAATTTATTAAGAAGGCAGCAAAACTGCAAAGATAACACCAAAAGAAAATTAAAAAGAGGACCAATCAAAGCTTGACAGATTATGCACTCTTAATCTTTTTGGACGCAGCCGCCCAACCGATAATAAGAGATCATGTGGCACGGAAGACTGACCTAGCATACTTAAATGTATCATTAAAACATCTATTATTTCTTTCAATCCAGATCCACCATAAACCTGCAAGAAGCAACAATCTCCAAACCTTGCAACCCAATTTCCCAACACCACCACCATGCCCAATGGATGAGAAAGTTATTAACTGAGTTGGGAAATACCCATGCCACCCCAAAAGATAACAGAAAACTATTCCAAACTTCCTTGGCACAAGGACAGCAGGAGAAGGTGACTCACTGTTTCTTCGCTAGACAAACACATGGGACAAGCGATGATAATAACTAGACCCTACTTCCTCAGACTATCAAAAAACCCAAAGGTTTCAGCCCTCACCACGACTAATTGCAGGGGTAGAATTGGCCAAACCTTGCTTGCATTATATATAGTACAGAAGTGTAAGCATTTCCACATAAGATCAACTGTTTCCAGATTTGGGCTGAGGTTGGTGTTGTATGAGCCCGACTGCCGACCAGATTTTTTGGGCAGGCTGGTTCCCAAATCGTTTGTCAGTTTTGAGGATGTGGGAGGGTAGGACAGAACTAATCTTGAAAAAAATTCTTCCGAAAATTCAAGATGAGTTGATGATTCCGCAATTTTGGATGGTCTAAGGACATTAATTGTGAGACAATGGCAAAGGAAACACCAGCCTATCCTGGCCAAAAGAGCTGATTTGCCGGTATTCAAAAGCCAGAGACCAAGAACACACCCATGTCTTTGGGTTTGCAGCAGTCCTTCCAGTAAATAAGGTTTGGCGTGACTTTTGAAGAGAGTCGTCCCAGCTGATGAAAGTAATTTAGCCTTCCATCCTTTGTATTCAAGGTGGATTATCAGAGTTGGAAAAGTTTGGAGAGTGGGATAATTTTTTAAGATTGGGATGATCGAGATAGCAGGATGGGATGGGGAGCATTGAAATTCAACATCTTTCAGATGCTTCTTTGGACTCTAGGATGTATGTTTGAAGAAAAGCGGCAGACAGATTTCTGAAGGTTAATTGCTTTCCATTACTTCCTGACAATACAAACTTAGAATTGCAGATAGGGTTCGACATGCATGAAGGGTTTCTTTAGCAAATAACAAGATGTCATCTGCAAAAAGATGGGAAATAACAGGTCATGTCTTGGAAATCGTCAATGGTTTGCAGTGATTTGGCAAGTACAAGCGGAAGGGCATTTGGACAGAGAATAAAGAGACAGAGATAGGGGATCACCCTGTTGGAGGCCAAACTTTTTTCCGTGTGTGGGTGTGGCAGTAATGGCCACCACCATCACCTTTACGATACAAGTCATAACTGCTGTAACGGCTCCTATAATGACCGTTATGGACTCTTTTTTGATTGAAAAGAAAAAACTCGAAAAACCTATATCTGCCCTGTAACGTTGAAAAAAATATTCCGAAAAACCTCTATCTACCCCGTAACAGACCATTATGAGACTGTTATGACCTTTACAAGGGGCATTTAACGGCGGTTATGGGTCATTTTTTTCCAAAACGGCTTTTATGACGGCTATGACCCTGTAACGTGTAGCGGTTGCCACCGTTACCTTTATGTAACAGCCTTTAAGGCACACTGTGCTTTGAAGGCATGAAAATTTTCATGGACAATTGTAACATTGTCAAGATTTAGCAATGTGGAACGGATGCAGCTTGGGGAGGATGAAATGAATTTGTTCATCAAGGGTCGCATCCTATTGGCAATCATCTTAGAAATAATCTAATAAGCAACATTACAGTGACTGATTGGTTGGAATTTTTGGATAGTCTGGACATTGTGTTTCGTAGGAAAAGATGTGATGTAGCTGTGATTAAGACCAACAGGCATTAGGTGGTTCTTGAAGAAATATAGCATGGTTTCTGCAACTGAATGATGTACCAAAGTCCATAATGGAAGAAGTGGCCTGAAAATTGTCAGGGCCAGAGGCCTTGAGGCGTCCAAGTTGATGTAAGGCTTGGATGATTTCCTCATCAGAAGTTGGGCTTCCAAGAGTTTGATTCTATTACCAGTGCTATCTCGTTGTTAAAGGTTCTATGCTCTCTCCTTCCAAATGCCCCGCATCATTGCAATTGGAGCATTTTCCATGAAATTCAAACCCCAGCCACATGATCCAACTTCCCTAACCAAATTGCACATGATACTCATTCTCCCCCTACGCCACAGTCAATGAATAGATGGCCAATTCTCTTTTGCTGCTCATGATGCAGATGCTTGACTGCATGTATTTGTTGGTTGCAGCTGCCAATTAAAAAGCACATGTATATGGAATCCTCCCTTGATGCTTTTAATCAATAACAAAAAATTTATTGATTAGTTGAGATGGGCTAATAGAAAGGCTAGGTAAATGACAACATTGTCAGAAAGAATACCTCCCAATTAAATTGCTTCTGTAATAAAAAGAAGCCCATATTTATGATGCTAGGGATCTAAGGTCATTTACTGAAACAGATTTCGATGGTTTTTCCTTATCTGATGCCACACCTTTTCAATCTCCTTCCACAGTGAAGGGGCCAGAAAACAAGCCTTTGGAACAAAACTTCAACCTAGTTCAGATAGCACAGCTTTCCACTTCATTTGCATGAACTACCTTGGAAGGGCCAGATAAAGGCAATTTAACTTTCCCATATTGTTTCTAACAACTCCATCGGCCTGAGATTTTTGGGATAGCCAAATAAACTACCATGTACATTTAGCTTTCACCCACCAACTTCGGGATGTTCCTCTAACAGATTTGTGAGGAGATCATCACCTGGCTCGATTTCTACCCTCCAATCTCTTCCAAAATCTGAGTCCCACAGACTGATAAACTCCTTTGAAGCAAGGTCAGAAATCACTTGAACAAGTTTGATATTTTCTTTTAATATCCACCGATGTTAAGGTTTTATCAAATATTCAAAGAATTCACTTCCTTCCATATACCACATAATAGCAAAAGGAAGAATTCTCCACAATGTTCAAATGAGATTGAAGAAGGGACCCAAGGACCGCCTTTTAACCAACTTGGTTTGAAAGGACCCAGAGACCATCCTTCCAACAACTAGGCAACTGACTATATAGATATTCCAATGAGATTGAAAAAGAATATACAAACAGCCCCAGGGAAATGCATAAAGCAGTGATCAACTGACTCCTCCCTCCAACAAAAAAAAAAAAAAAAACAAATGTAGGAAAAAGGTAAACATTTCGGGTTATTTATTTATTTATTTAAAGGTATCTAAGGTCCACATTCAAAACAGCCAAAAGTTATCCAACAGCCAAAGTAGTCCAACAGAAGGGCGCTACTTGAGGGCCTTTCATGTGGACACTGGCAAAGAGCTTTAAAGAAATACCTCAGACCATGTGTGAAAATGGCCATCTAACTTATTGGGTTTGAAGTCACCTTGTGAATCACATTTTCAACTCTCCCATCCACCTTATCTAGTCTAGATAGGGGTGGCAATGGGCTAAGCCGTCCCATTGGCCAGTTTGCCTGACCCGCTTCTTAGATGAGTTTGGGCCACAGTTAACAGGTCATGGGTTGGGTTTGGGCTAGAAAATGATACCAGTAAAGTGAATGGGGTCAGGTTGAGGCTTGCCTCAGGTCCCCAACCCAACCAAACACAGCCCCACTTGCTTATAAGAAGCATGATAATAGAAAGCTTTAATCCCCAAATCGCTTAATTAACATTTAGTACTAGTAGGATAATAAATGAGGCATACTAGTTTTTCTGTTTCTTTTCTTAGAGATAACGAAAGGTTGAGTGAGGTGGGGCTTGGGTCTAAATAACTGTTTTAAGTTGGGTTTGGCCTTGGTTGCAATTCAAGGGTGGATCAAGCTTGGGTTCAAATTCTTAGCCTGTTAACTAAATGGCCCACCCTTAGGATTGGCTTCTTGTCTTGTTCAGTAAACAGGATGTGTCTGGGCTGCCCCTAACCCGACTTGAACCTGATCCATTGCCACTCATATCTCTAGATATGTGTACCTCATCAAGGCTACCAACAACTTGCATGGGCCATGCTTATGTGTCTTGGTCTCTCCTATCCCTACTAAAGATGATATTAAAACTTTTGCCTTATTATTTCAAAACAATCCATCCATCTAATTGTTTCAAAAAATAAAAAATAAAAACCATCCATCATTAAGACACCATTTCTACTCATCTTCCCATACAATTTGGAAAATCAAGCATCTTAAAACTTTTTCACTCGCCTATAAATCTTCCAACACCCACTATCAACTTAAAAGAAAAAACGAAAAGAAAGAAAAAAAAATCCTTCTCAGAACTTTTTCTTTCTTTCTGAAAGGTGCAAAAATGCTATTCAAAGAAGCAAAAGCTTATGAGGATGACAATCAGTCAGCCAGGAACAAGAAAACAAGAACAGCAAAACCCTAAAACCCTTGAAGAAGAATCCCCTGAATATCCCCCACAATTTTTGCCGCATAAGCCCATTCCGTCACATTTCTTTTGGCTTTGAGGAAAACAACTCCCAGATGACTTGTCTTGCAAGATCTTGGCATTGCCTTCTAACCAGACAGTCCACAACACAGCCATCATTGATAGTTTAAATAGTGAATAGCGTGTCACGTAGCATTCACCCCTTGGAAGCATAAGGCATAAGCTACATGTTACTTCTAGATTTTTAATCAAGGTTGCACTAGCTTGCACCAATTTCTTGATAATAATGAAATTTAACAAATTTCATGATATTTAGTGTGACCAAACACACATGAAAAGGCAACGATTAAGGTAAGAAAGAGCAGTGTAACTGATTTAATATTTTTAATTATATTATTTTACTAAAAGCATTTACAAGATTAACTAATTTTTACTTAATATAGAAAATGAAACAAATAATTGAAAATATTAATTGATTTTAATGTTCTAGTGAAAAATAACTTGGAATGTGAGCTATGTAGCATGCAACATATGCAAATTATCATGTAGTGTTGGCTACTTGTGGCTTAAGCTATTTTCATGAGCTACGTAGCATTGAGGCTAGGTTACGTTGCGTAGCGTAAACTACACATTACATAGCGTAGCTATTTAAGACACTGGCCACGCCTAAAGGAAACTAACCATAGATTGCAGCAGAGCCTAATTCTCCTTGAAAAGGCAGAGAACTCTCCATCAGATTTCTTGCAAAAGAGCCGTGCAGAAATAAGTGGTCAACAGATTCAGCATTCATTAGGCACATAGAGCATCCATATGGGATTACCATATTTCCCTTTCTCATTTTTTCAATTGTGAGGATCTTGTCAGCCAAACAAAAGCAAGGACACAAAGGGGGCCCTTTGTATTACCCACATCCTTTGAATGCCATCCCAAATATCTTAGGCCTTCCACTCTATTACCACCAACCAGTTCTCTCTCCCCAACCCCATACTTCTCACTATTAACTTTCTATACAATGCAAACTTTCTTTACAATGCATATGGGTTTTTTTTTTTAATACCCACCCATCCAACTTGTACTTCAATTATCTTACTTACCAAACTCCATATAATTGGACCATCCGATTTAATTTCTTACCTACCATACTTCTCATCCCACGTATCTTGTGCCTTCCAATCTGTGACCACCAATTATTTCCTTTCCCCAAAATTGCACTTCTAGTTTTAGATTTATTGAATTGAAATCATGTGATACCTATTGACCTGAACCCTATACTTCCTCATCATTACCTTTCTCTACAATGCATTTGGTTCTTCTTCTCTTTTTTTTTTTAATGCCTTACAGTTATCTCACTTCTCATCTTCCTTATCATGGACCCTCCTGCCCTAGGATTACTAGTAAACCCCTCTCTCTAAACTCATACTTCTTTTGTGCTATTACTTCTCCTCACGATGAATCCAATTCCTCTCAAAACCTCAATTACTTGCATGGTATTAAAAAATAGTTATGTAACAGACGTAACATAACTGTAATGGTCGGAACAAGTGTTTTAAATAGCTTCACTATATAGCGCAAACGCCACACAACTCATGAAAATAACTTAAGTCCACACAACTCATGAAAATAACTTAAGTCACATGTAGCCCATGCTACACGCTAATTTTGCATACCCTACACGGTATATAGCCTATAGTACACACTACATAGTTGCCACTACAAGTTATTTTTCGCTAAAACATTAAAATCAATTAATGTTTTCAAGTTTGTTATATTTTCTATTTTTTAATAAAAATTAGTTAATCTTTTCAGTGACTTTAGTAAAATAATATTAACATAAGTAATAGTATTAAATCAGTTAGCTTGCTCTTTCTTTACCTTTATACTTAATCTCTACCTATTTTTCCTATTCTTTTATGTTGTGTTTGATTGCACCCGACCCAACATCATTAAATTTCATTATTAATTACATTAATTTGGTGCAAAATAACATAACATTTCATTATTAATTACATTAATTTGGTGCAAAATAACATAAAATTTCATGATATTCGGTACAACCAAGTACAACCATAATTATAAATCCAGAAGTAACATGCAACTTATGCTACACACTATGTAGCTTAAGCCTCAAGATTCAGAGGAGTGTGGAGTGAATGTTATGCTACTCACTATTTAAAACATTGGTCGGAGTCATGACACAGTACGGAGCTGTAACGCCCATTTTGAAAAGAAAAAAGAAAAGTGGCCCACTGTTACGCGATACAGGGGTGTAATGCCCATTTTGAAAAAAAAAAAAAAGTGGCTAGAAATGGGCCTATAACGGATCTTTTGGGGCGGGGGGGCAATACATTTTCTTCCTTTTAAAAGATTTTTTTTACTGTTACGGCCCGTATCATTATTATGTACCTTGATTACTTGTGAATTTGTGATAGGATCCTTAAAATATATATATTCCCAAGTCAAATATTCAGAAAGGGATGCCCCTTTACCATAGTTGAAATCTGAATTTTCCAGGATTTTGAATTTGAGTCATCAATTATTTAGAATTTGTTTTGAATCATGCAACAAATTGAACATATGACATGGTTAGGCATGTACTTTAACATGCCTGCATTTATGAGCAGGGACTAATTCTTCTTTTACTTGTATCCCATATCATGAGAATTTGGATTTTGAGAATTTGCCGAAAGACCCTTGCCATATACTCAAGATACTTTCCCACACTTAGGATACAGTCTAATGCCATTCCCGCTAGGGGCACATGGATAGGGAGCAAATGCATAGTTGAGCATCCCAGTCTCCACTTTCACCACCATTATGATGTTTGGGCACATCAAAAAATCGAAATACCTGTATATCCAAATGTCTCAATTACCTAAAGATGGCAAAAAAATTACGACTTTCAGATTCCACTATCATCCAACGAACTAATTTCCAGAGAGATGAAATTAAAGGTGAAAAACATTTGATGGTTAGAATCATCCAACCAAAGGAATCTTTTGAGACGGAAATCAAGGGCAAGACCCACAAGATGGATAGTCTAAATCAAATGATGAACCATTTGTAGAATGATGAATATGGACTTTCCATTGCCCTAGAAAATGAAATGGATGATTAGGATCATCCAAACAAAGTGAGCTTTTAGAGGGATGGGCAATCAAAGTCAGACCCACAAGAGGGATGCTCAATATCAATGATCAGGATTGTTTGTAGCATGATCAATATAGACTGTCCATTCCCCCAGCTGCTGATTTGAATGGTTAGGATCATCCAAACAAAGTGATTTTTTTGAGAGGATGGGCATAAAGGGTGGGATTAAGGTAACATGGACTACAGGTCACTCTAGTACATGGTACAAGAACAAGTTCAAGATATGTTGCTTCTCCAATGAGTATTACACTTGGTAAGATCATGTCGATTCTTCTGATATTTGCAATATAGTTTTAGTTATGAATTGATATTGTGATTTATATATGAAATAATGAATATTATTATAAAATGATGATGCATGAACATTATCACATAAATCAAAGTATAAAAATCCCAATGTTCTAAAATATAAATTTACTTTACAACCAACACCAAGAGTACAAAACCATAATTTCAGATCCGTAAAAAAGCTATCTGGAGAGCAAAGGACCCATAATCCAAACTACATAATTTGGAAGGGAAAATGTAGGGGGGATTGGCAATTTAGATAACATTGGGTGGGATCCACATGATGAATGGTTGGGATCAATGATCAACCCGTCTGTAGTATGATTCATGTGGACTACCCATTTCCCTAGCCATTGAATGGATGATTATATTCATCTAACCATAGTGATAATGAGGTGGGCCAATTCATACTTCTAGTTTGGACACTTCTAAATAAAACAATAAATCACCACTCTAATTTACAACTTATCACCAAACCAAATGTGGGTATTACAAGGTTTGGGAATCACAATCACCTGCTCCAAGATGTCATTCAAACACAATAGCAATTACAATATTCAGGTATTGCAATGCCAGGTTATTGAAATATCTATGTCACCCATGTGTCCCCAATCCAAAAGGCCCTGCCCAATTCCTCTTTCCACTGACTATCCTCCTTTCATTCATCGACTTAGAGCATCTACCCACTTTTTCCCTCTAACATCCACCCACTTAATCAGGTGAAAAATGTAATAGCCCCTTTCTATTATTGGACAGCTAATAGAAGAGATGTCGGAGCATGGATCATCCCATGATGGGGCCTAGAAGATGAACCACTTGGGTTGCCTAAAGGTGGGTGCCATACTCTTTCTGGGTTCAACAGAAAGAACGCCATTTCTTTCAATCAAGCATCACATAATACATCTAAAAAATATCCCCCTTCTGTGATGCACAGTTATGTGATATGGGAAATGAATGTCCGAGAATTCAACATGAATCACAAGGCATCTTAACAATGAACTCTTCTTTCGTATGTGTTATTTTGTCAAAACCACCTAATGAACTGACTGAATATCAAATTTTCATTAAAAAACAACCAGAAACATAAATCAAAATCAGATACAAAAACATTAAAAAAAAATAATTCTATGTTATCAAAGGAAATATCAAAACTAACCTTTGTAATACACTCTTCTATTAACTAATTGTCATTCGCCTCATCTCCCAGCAATCTTGAGCAATGGCGAGATAATACCCTGTATCTCCTGCAACGACTGCTGTATCTTTATCTCCTCCACAACCACCCGCTTCAAGTTCCTAATATGTCCTTGCAAGACATCTGAATCCCTAACATCCTTGGCCCGCATCTGTAGGACCCGCTTAGCCAGCCCGATCAAGAAACCGGCAAATCTTGGTGCTGTTGAGTACTTATGCAGAAAACCCAAGAGCAATCCAAGCTCCTCCGTATCCAAATTCGACACACATTTCAACAGCTTCTTCCGTGCAATCAGCTCCTCCATAACCGCCACAACATTCTGCGGATTCTTCCGGTTCAATGCTGACACAAGCGCTTCCCGATGCCTGAATTTCCTCAGCAGCTTATCATGCTCTGCCAACTTCACCTTCTTCGGCTTCTTCACAACAAAATCCCCTTCTGACGGTTTCTCATTCTGACCGCGCTGGAAGTACCTAAAGTTTGTGGGCCTCAAGACCCGTTTCTCTGGTTCACTTCCGAGCAAGCCAAAACCACCATCCCCGTCATCTGCACGCACATCTTTCTTCCTCCTCCCTGCAAAAAGGATACCATTCGACGATCCGACAGCCCACCCAGAGCCTGAAGGTGAGAACCCAACCGACAGGAGTGGGGCCGGGTACCGCACCGAGTGCATGATCTTAAATGCAGAATAATCAAAAACCTTCAAATACCCATCCAACGAGACGCTGAGGAGACGAAACTGCTCGTCGCCATCCTTGGACACTTTCCCGACACACATGGACGTAACTGTCTTGTTATGGCTCTCGACGGTGCACAAAAGCTTCCCGCCGCCAATGATATCCCATATCTTGACATCAGCCCCGCCTGCAGTCGCAAGGAGGCCACCAGACGGGAGGAACAGGACGTCCTCGACAGGCTTCCCATGGCCAAGACTCAAGACGGGGGCAGCCGATGAGCCAGCACGGACGTCCCAGAGCTTGACGGTGTGGTCATAGGAGCCAGTGGCGAACAATTCGGGGCTGGCGGGGGAAGGGGAGCCGGCACGGACGTAGTCCTTGTGGGCCTGGAATGAGAGGAGCTCGGTGCCGGATGCGACATCCCAGTACTTGAGGAGGGAGTCGTCGCCGGCGGAGAAAAGGTGAAGCTTGTCAAAGAGGCGGGGGTAGCGGACGAGGCGGGAGGGTCGGGAGTGGGAATTGAGGCGACGGAGAGGGAGGCGGGAGGAAGGGTCGAAGACGAGGACGGGGCCGGGGTGGGACCCAGCAGCGAGGAGGAGGCCATCACAACGGAAGGAAGGAGAGTAGGCGATGTCAGGGAAGGGGGAAGAGAGAGTGGAGGAGAGGGAGAAGGAGGTAGAGTTGTAAATGGAGATGGAAGCTGAGGAGGAGAAAGAGAAGGGGTGAGGAGGAGAAGGAGAGAAGGAGATGGAAGTGATGGGGTGAATGAGAGAGGAGGTGATTTGGGTGGTCTTGAAAGAACGCCAGTAATTGGATTCTGGGGTTTTGGGGTTTTTGGAGGAGGATGGGAGGAGCCTAGGTTTGGTGGGGAAAGTGTTGTTTTGAGCCATTGATTTTGGTGGGGTTGTTTAAGGTGAGGTTTGATGGGAGAGAAGGAAGGAGGTTTTGGGAGGGTTTAAAGGTGGGGGTGGGTTGAACAACGAAGAAGAGAAGAAGAGAAATGGGAGTAGGGTTTTTCGGCACGAGTGCGGATCGTCCGTGTTGACGGCGAAAGCCCATTAGCCCATTCGCAGGAAGTTCCTGCGCTGGGAATCTAGGTGGGGCCCACCGTCATTTCTATGAGAAATCCACCCCGTCCATCCGTTTTGCGAGATCATTTTAGGACGCGGTAAAAGATAACAGAATACAACACTCAAGTGGGCCACCGTTGAAACATTTGCAGCCACAAAAGTTTGGACGCGGATTGCGTCCTACTCCCGCCCGTCCGTCTGTCTCCAGCTGGGAACGGACAGGAGCTTTGAGTGGCCACCGTGATGTATGGTTCTTATATCATTTCATGATATAAGCTCAAACATTAACCAGATTTAAGGCTCAAGCAAAGCAGACCACACCACGCGAAGCAGCAGTGATAATCATTCTCACCGTTGAAACTTTTCTAGGGCCACCGTAATGTTTATTTGCTCTCTCTAACTTTTTCATTAAGTTCCACAAACCTGGTCGAAGAGAAAACATATATATTTGATCCATTCATAACTTTTGTGTCCCCGCAGTTTTCAACAGTAAAATTGTTGTCCATTCGAGCCTTGGATCTGCCTCATTTTTAGAACCTACATCCTAAAATAATTAAAAATATATAATTAATTAATTAATAAACAATGTGGATAAGAGCCAGACCCATACATCACAGTGGCCACTCAAAACTCCTGCCCCTTCCCAGCCGGAGAGGGGCTTAGGACGCAAGTTTCTTTTTAGGCCGGGATCTTTGTGCAGTTCATCTTAGGACCTTATAAACTGTTTGGATAGCATATAAGCATCAATGTGGAGCTCTAAAAGGTTTCAATCGAATGCATTTATTTACTCAACTATCCCTGTGGTATGATTCAATTGAGTTTTGGATTCACATCATTTCCTAGGATGAACTTGAAAAATAAATGGACCGAATGGATTTCTCACAAGTATCATGATGGGCCCACCTAATATGAGTTTCTTGGGAAAGGCTTTTGCAAGAAATCCTCATCCAGGAAATAGTGCTGTCAATTCTTACTAGTCCACGCATTTTTTCCGCGGCTCTTCCTCACAAAATAGGCCGGATTTCTCTCTTAAATCAACTTTTAAAGTGTGGAACATTTGTAGGTTCCACCATGGTTTTTGTGTTAGAACCACGCCACCTATCAATTTTTTGTGATAATTCTAGATCATGAGGTTGAAAATTAGATACATACAAAGCTTAAGTGGATCACACCGTAAAAAGCAGTGGGGATCGGACAAACTATTGTTGAAACTATTCTAAGGTCAATCACGAAGCTTATTTTCAATCTAATTTGTTCATAAAGTCACACATACCTGGATGAAGTTAAAGTACAAATATCAGCTTGATCAAAGCCTTCTATAGCTCAAGGAAGTTTTCAATAATAGCGTAAGTTCCTACTAATGATATTCCAAAATAATTAGATTATCAATTGCATCACTATAATTACTTTAATATGATAATCAGCACCATTGAAACATTGTCCATGTAAGTCAACAGTTAAAAATTGTGGGTTAGTCACTCCAACATGATCTTCTGCTTATGGCCTATTTGAGACTTGAAATTTAATCATTTTAAGGGGAAGTATATATTTCAATGGGCTTATTACAACCATTGTTTCAAATATTACATACGTCCACTAATTAGAGATATTAAGTTGATTTAGTAATTAAATTTAAACTCCTATAAATATACTATGCATAGTTACTGTTGATGCAAAAATCTGGTCAATCCTTCCTCACATCCTGTTAGACGAAATACCTGTGATTTAATGGAAAACAAAAAAGACATTGGGGGCACTGATTTTGGTTAGGGACCCTCCCATGCTTAAGTCAGGGTAGGTCTGAAGAAAATGTAGAAGAATCGAAATATTTATTGTGTGTACCTTTACTCATGATAAAAGGTATATTTATAGGCTTTTTAAGGCGGTGGTGTATATGACAATGACTCTTAGATGGTGATTGCGTATTACGGAAGAGATCTTCTTCCAGATGCATCGTGAGTATCTCCATGATATCCACATAAAAAATGTCGGGAATATCTTATCTTAATATATTCTAAGTATGTTTGTATTTTGAGCTATTGGTCGATATCTAAGGCCAACATCCGAGGCCGATGTTAATACCGGAGTTCGAGATCCGTATTTGAGGCCGACCTCTGACGTCGAGGTCTTTGGTCGAGGCTAAGGTTAATACCCAAGGCCGAGGTGATTTTTTGGCTCTCAAGTAATTCATAGTCTTTGAGTCTATACATCTGGTCAATCCATTTTTCTGAGCGTTCTTTAGGAGCTCGAAAAGTAAGTTAGTGTGGATTGACACTGTGCAATGCTTTGCGCCGAAGAGGTCGGGAGGTCGAGAGGTTGAATAGAGTAGAGCTAGTGGGTCGAGCAATTGAAAGATTGATAAGTCGATTATTCAGTGGTAAATCATATATTGTGTGTTGATTAGCAGATCGGTCCTGCCGTTCAGATGGTCGAAATTTTTCGGGAGGAGTTCTTCCTCATTCCTTAGGGAAGCCCTGCCCTTGTAGAATAGATGGCTTAGTTGTAATGACCTTTTCATAAATGACTAAGTAGTTCATCTAAAAGGATTGTTTCCATTGCACTGAGAGAAATCCTCGTAGTAGATCGCGCAATCTGAGTAGTGTCACCAATTAGTAACTAAACTCTTCTTTAAGGGTCAGACAACTGGTGAAAGGACTGTTTTCCCTTGCACTAAAGGAAGTCCTCATTAGATAGTTTAGTTCGAATAGTTGAAAAATTATTTAAAAGATTTTTCTTCCATAACATGGGAAAGTTCTTTTATTATATAAGCCTATAAAGTAGTAAAAAACACAATAGTAGAATCGCAAGCACTTTTTTCCCTTTTAAAAAAGGAGGTCACTCTTAGTCGAGTAGGTCGGGTTTGGTTGACGAGTCTTATTACTGAGCTCGATTGATTGGTTCAAATCAGTCGTCAGGTTTTCTTACTCGGCCCAGCTTCCTCAAGTACCTACTCCGGCTTGGTGATCAAGGGAGTGTACCGATGGAAGCGACTTTTTCGGATGTCAGTTGATACGATAGTCTCGGTTTTGGTCATCATCTTTCTTTCTTTTGGCATTAAGGGCAAATGACCCCCCTTATTCCCTTCACTGCATATCCTTAGACAAGTTATTTCCTTCTCGGGCAGCTCTTCGTGAATTAAAGAACTCTTTGGCATTGTAATATTTTTTAGCTCAGTTAAATAGGTCGGTGAGGGTAATTGGAGGTTCTTACCAATAAAGAAAATAAATTTTCCTTGTTTAAGGTTGGCTACCATGGCGGCCAGAGCTATCTAGTCAGAATAATCGTCGACCTGGATAGCTTCGACGTTAAAACATATGATGTAGTTTTTTAGTAGCTCGTCCTCCCCTTTGAGTGATTGTGAGAATATGAGTTGATGACTTTCTTTTGTCTTTCACTCCAATGAATTTAGTGATGAAAGTCTTGCTAAGTTGTGCGAATGAATTGATGGATTTCAGTTTTAATTGCCGAAACCATTTTCGTGCAGTCCCTGACAAAGTTAGGGAAAAAGGCTCGACACATAACCGAGCTTGATGCGCTATGGAGCTTCATCCATGCCTTGAACAATTCTAAATGTTCAGTTGGGTCGCCAAACCCACAGTAGGGACGATTTGCGGTATTCGGAATTTGGGCTCCCATAATGTCGTCGGTAAACAACAGCTCTGTCTCCTCCAGCATAGCCTTGATGGAGGTCAGTATTTGGGTGCGGTAAGCTTAATGGATATCTCCAATCTAACCTTGCAGTCCCTTAAGTTCTACCTTCTAGGAGCCCTCGTTCTTGGCTATCACCTCGAGAGCCTTTCCACGCCTCCTCTTCTTCAACATGTGACACAAGTCAGAGTTGGTGGGTGTGGCAGTTTTCGATGCGTGGGAGTGCACATTGCTAGGCTGCCCAGGATGTTGTTTGGTTCTCTGTGAGTCGACCGGTGCTTGAGGGGGTACAAAGACCTTGATGGCTGCCTATGCATCTATCCCCTGGTCGGGAGGTGTGTTTTATCTCTCCAAGATCTGGATTATCTGATTAATGTTACTGGTCAATGCTTCAACTTGATGTTCGAAAGAGACTAGCCAACATCCTCAGTTTTGAGACTGCTGCGCAGAGCCTGCGGGTGCGGAATCAGCTTGAAGTTGTGAGGGCAGGTTTTTGTGGTCCATAGACTGCTCCGCTAGTAGGGGAGTAATCGTTACGATCACTGCTTGGGCCCTCTTCATGCTCTTGTCATCGTAAAATCACTGTAGAAAAATGGGAATGACTTTGATGTCATTCCCACAAACGACATCAAACTGTTGATGTAAAAATTCGGTCGATCCTTCCTTACCTCCTGCTAGCTAGAATACCTGTGATTTAATGGAAAATAAGGAAAAACATTGGTGGTGCCGATTAAGGTCGGAGACCTTTCAATGCCTAGGTTAGGGTAGGTCTGTAAAAAGTGTAAAAGAATCGGGATATTTATTATGCGTACCTTTACTCACGATAGCAGGTGTATTTATAGGCTTTTGTGGGCGGTGGCGTATATGGTAATGCCTCTTGGATGGTGATTGCGTATTACGGAAGAGAACTTCTTCTAATGCATCATGGTTATCTCCCCAATATCCATGACGAAGATGCAAAGAAGATCTTATCTCAATATATTTTAAGTATATTTGTATTCTGAGCCAGTGGTTGATATTCGAGACCGACATTGGTACTCGAGGCCGAGGACGGTATCCAAAACTGACCTCTGAGGTTGATACCCGAGTTCGTTGTTAATACCCGAGGCCAAGGTTGGTTTCCGAGGCCGATGTGATTTTTCGGCCCTCACACAATCCATAGTCTTTGAGTCTATACATCTGGTCAGTTCATTTTTCCCCATAACAACTACTTTTGAATTAAAGTTGATTTTGAATCCAGGTACCAAACACAATAGGAGGATTTCAAATTGAGGGGGTTCTGAATCTAGGCGGTTTCAAATCCACGCTCCTCAACAGGCCCTAATAGTCTAATGACACACATGCTACACATGCAACTCTTGGAAGTATTTTAAATGTAATCTAAGCTTTCACCTTAGATTTCAAACCCCCTCTGAGGGGATTTGAAACCCCCAATTACTTTATGGTGTCAAACATACCAGGGGATTTGAAATCCCCTCAAACCTTCTCAAATTTATGGTGCCAAACAACCCCTTAAGAATTCTGGATCAAGTGACTCGTGATCTAAAAGAAAACAACCAGACTCTTCTATTGTAATTAGGCTAAGCTTGACCTAGTCCAATATTTAGAGTAGCCCTTAAAATGGACAATTTAGGTTGATTATCCAATCATTCATGTTCACCATGAATGGTTTATCATGTAAAAATGGGCTCAAGCATTTGAAAAGTTGAGATTCAGAGATGGATGTCTAACAAACCAATGGTTTAGCTTGTCCATGTAAAAGACCTGCATAAGGACACCCAAGCATCACATTGATAGAAAATGCAAGCTAGGATGATTTTTTTGACCATGGTCCTACCTTCGTAATCCATCTACTTCATCCAGCAAACCAATGGCCTAGATTCCTAAATCATAGGCTCCACTTGTCTAAAATGAAAAGACACTCCCGTTTACCCGATAACTTAACTAGTTAAATAAAGGAAATAGGATAGGAGATTCCTCCAACATAAGACCTTATGGACCAGTTGTGAAATGAAATGAAATCCACTCTGGTCATTTCTTCATTTCTGGTCATTTCTTTTGTCAGCTGGTATTAGAACAAGGGTCTAAGAATGAGGCAGAGTAGAGATGGAAATGCCCACTGTGAAAACCATCGGCTCACCATGATGTTTATATGCTATCCAGCCAATTCACATAGGAAAATTCAAATATCGGTCTGATCCAAAACTAATGTGGGCCTCAATAAGATTTCAATAGTAGGCATTTATATCTCACTGTTTCCTTGGCGTAGCCCACTTGGATCTTATATCTATCTATTTTTGAGCTGACGTCCTAACATGAGCTGGCAAAACTTGACTGTTGGCTTAATAAGCTTCGAGGTCCGTAGATTACAGTTCCGTACTAACTCAACCAGCACCTAACCCATTTAGTAAAAAGAGGCCCCCATCTTTTGGCTCGAGCCCAAGTCACCTCCTATGTAGCATGGTCCAAACTCACTTAATAGCAGGTGGGCCACTTGTCCAGCAGCCCAATCCAACCCATTGCCATATGATTGAACCATGATGAAATGTATCTATGTATCATAAGACATTAACATGCAAAAAAAAAAATATTGTTTAATGGACCACGCTACAGTTTTGCATGGTTCAATTGGGCTCAAGGTCAGGCAAGCTCGGGCTTGGGTTTGGGTCAGCTACTCTGCTTGGATTAGGACTCGGGCCTGGGCTGACCTTGACCTGGCCCATGATCGGACCTTTGACATTCCTGGTTTTGTGTTTGCATGTGCTGTTATGGCCCGCAAGAGCCTGATTAGGGCCTGTTTGTCAGGTGGGCCACTCTTCTATGTGTTATGGCCTGAAGAGACATTCCATCCAGCCTCTGTAGACATTAGTGTATGGAGTAAACCTTCGCCGGTGAAGTTTGGACCGCTTATTTGCCGGAGCCCACCTAATGAACGGAGTGGATTGAATGATCATTAGCTCTAGAGTAGGATTTGAAACCGTATCCCCCATTTTAGCTGCAGCAGGGCAATGTACCAGAATGGGAGCTGAGCATCACTCCACATGTGCCAACATTGAGAATGTGTTTTAAAACAGAACCGTCCATTATGTATGTCCGGTCACATGTTTTGCAGAAAATCAATCCGGTGCGCTCATCAAGTGGGTCATGTATGTCCACCGAACGTTGTGAATAGCCACTCCTTTCAACCGTCCATTTCTTTTCACACAGATGCAGCCCACCAGATGAGCCCACGGCCCAGATTTTCAGACCACGTGATCAGAACGCAAAACGTCAATGAATGGTGCTTTTCGCTACAAGACAATCGTAAATTGCTCATGTGGGCCTAATCTGTTTTGGCCTAAGCTTATTCAATTTGGAGCGTTTGTTCTCTGGGCCCAGATGGATGAGTGTTACAGATGGGCCCTTTACAAGTCTATTCTAAAAACTAGGGCTGAAAGTCGGGTGGGTTCAACCCGACTGACCCGTGGCTGACCCAACAATGGTTCGGTCTCAGGCATGACGTATTGGGTTAAGTCTCAGGCTTAGGCTATACAAACACCAACCTAATAAAACGTAGTTCGGTTTGAGGGTGCGGCTTGAGTGGTGACGCAGGGAAGGATGTGAGGTTGAGCACCGTCTTCCTCAAGGGAATAATTGTTTCAAATCCACGGAACTTCTTAGAACTCTTCACAAGAAACCTTAAATTCATAAGGAAAGGAAACTAAAAATAATTTTAAAATCTTTGAAATAATTCCATTGATGATAAAAAAAACAATATTACAACTCTTTAAATAAGACTACAAATTAGGGAGAAGTATCGGAATTATACTATAACTAAAAATCATGACTTACTGTAAATAGTAAACTTGCTAGTGTGCATGGTTTTCGGCCGTGTCCTAATTTGCCAAATCATGATGTTCTCCTAATTATTCTAAGCACTTTTCATGTTAAGCATAACACGCAACTCTTAAGCTAATGTGTGAAGAATTATAATTAAACTAAAATTTAACATAAATAATAAAAATGAAAATAATGTGATAGTATTTTACAAATTTACTATGTGCAACCCGAAGTGAGTTGGGTAGCTAAATTAGCTCATCCTACCCGAGTTCTATGGTACATACCTAGCTTATTTTGATGTTCTCTTAATAATTTTAAGCACGTTCCATATTAGGTGCTAGAACTCTTAAAGCTAACGGATAAAGAGTTATAATCAAATTAAAATTTACTATAAATAATAAAAATCAAAATAAATAAAAATTTGATGAGATAGTATTTTACAAATTTAGCATGTGCAACCCAAATACCGCACTTTTTCTACATCGGTGGATAACCAAATCTACCCGTGGTGGGTGGGATCCCTGAACGTGGGGACCACCATGATGTATGTGACTACATCCATGCCACCCATTTGTATTGAAAACTCATTTTAAGGCATGAGGAAAAAACTGACGCAGATCCGAGTCCCAGATAGACCATAGTACAAGAATCATTAGTAAATGACCATTAAAACCATCTTTGGGGCCACGAAATCTCTGGATGAAGATGATGATTATCTGGTCTCTTCATACAGGTCTTTGTGGCATTAACAACGGTTTGGATCACAAATAAAAATTCAGGTGGACTCCATGAAAATTTTAATGGTGAGGATTCAATCAAGAGTGTTTCCTGAGGTGTGGTCCACTTAAGATTTGGGTATGCTTCATTTTTTGAATAATTCCCTAAAATAATATTTCAAAATGTTTGGACAGTGTGGATACAAGGAACATACATCATTGTGAGCCCCACAGGCGTCCCACTCACATTGGTTGATCCGGGGATCCACCGAAGCGGCGTTTGAGTTGAAAGATGTACACGTACCTGGGAAATGCCTTTGTAACCGTAAATCCATTGTCCTTAAAAGTCCTACGATTGGACACGTTAGCACGGGCTAGGGTTGGGAAACGGATTGGCTGATGTACTGCACACCGGCAATATAGCTGTTGTAGGTACATGTCGTGTAAAGATCAGCAACGACGCTCATCCATCTCCGCAATGTACGATTGGTTTAAAGGAGATCAAAGTTATGTATTTATTATATCTAAGTTGTTTATATATTTTTAGAAACCATTCTAGAGCATTATTATTAAAATGAATCATACCTAAAGATTATCTAGATCACACTACAAACCGTAGCAGAGATAATAATTTTCACTGTTAAAAATTTTATAGGGCTCACCGGTACGTTTTATTCTCCATTCAAACTATTTATAAGGTCACAAAGACATGGTTTAACAGAAAAAATAAATTTCATATTCATCTAAAAATTCTATAACTCAAAAAAAAATTATAATAATAGATGATCAATCTCCCACTGCTTTTTCTAGTGTGGTCCACTTGATTAGTTAGATCTTTCTTATTTTCTATGTTAAGCCTTAATATGCGCTCAACAAATGGATAGATGAATATGCTACATATCTCGTGATTAGATACACAAAACTAGTTATGACAGTTGTTGCGTAATTTTTTAGTATAGATATGACTGGCCATTTACCTTTTTTCATTTCACCTTAGCAAAACTTATTTATTAATCAAAATCTTTATTCATACAGACAAACTCATAAAGATGAAATATTCTTACTTTTTTTTATTTATTTTATTCAAAAATTTAAGCTTAATTTTATTTAAAATTATTTTTCTTATCCTATAAATCTACTTTCTTTACATAAGTTTGTATACCGTTATAAAAAATAAAATTAAAAAAACATAAAAGATAGAAGTCAAAGGTACTAATTTGTTCGCTGGTGAGAGGTAAACCAGCCAATTCACTTCTGGTTGTCGACAGGTAAAGTCTTCCAGTACATGTATACGGTACGATCAGGTTCAGGGCTTGCCAGGTCCGGTTATATTTAGATTCAGTTCTCATTTTTAAGGACCTGGACCACATCTGGTTTGACTCAGATTGGGTCTGGTTTAGACCTGTTCAAAGAATGGCATTTACATGATGGGTCCCAATGGATGGATTAGATCGCACACTCGTGTGCTACTTTGACACGTGGTGTGTAAATGATTTCTCCCACGTGCATTTGGCTTGACAAACTCCCATCAGTAGAGGAAGTGGATTGCGTACTCAGTACATTATAGCGTACATAGTAATCTACGTGAGGACCACCGTGATGTGATGTATGTTTTATCCTATCACTTTTAGGGTACAAGCCCAAAATTTAAGCATTTTTCAAAGCCCAAGTGGACCACAACATAGTAAATTGGGAGATAATGAGGCCAACAGTTGAATCCTTCCTAAGCCTTAAAGTAATGTTTATTTGTCATCCAACCTGCTCATAAGTTATACCAACATAGATTAAAAAAAATATAAATATTAGGTTGATACAAAACTTTTATTGTTGATGAGAAGTTTTTAACTATAGGCATTTAATTCATACTATTTCTTGTTATGTGGTTCACTTAAAATTTTAATATATTTTAATTTTGAGCTCATGTGTTAAAATGATTTAGTATGATGAATAGACAATATGAATAAGACACATACATCGTCACAGTGGTCCTGTGAAGATTTCTTAATAGGTTATCCTTGCTTGCGGACATGTGAAATGACTATGATGCCCTCACCATTATTTCTCTCATGGTACCTATGAAGTTAAGGGCAAGTTTGTATGGTAAGTTACTTAGGATAAGTTACTTACAATATAAATAATTTATCTTAGTTTCTACTTATTAAGAAGACAGCAGCTCTTCTTTTTTGTTGTCTGCCATGCCTCTTTACATCAACTCATGGAAAGTAAAAAAGCTAATTTTTTCAAGTGATTAAATATTTTAAAATAAAAAATACTTATGACTAATCATAAATATTCGAAATAAGTTACTTATCTAGTGTTTTATTTATTTATTTATTTTTACACATGCACACACACCCCACACACACAGGCCGTGGGATTTCATCATTGGTGGGTATTCAAACCCTTGACTCAGTGTTGAAACTCTTGAGAGTCTACCACCTAGGTAAGAGTAGAGACCCGAGTGTTGTAAGTAAGAAAAGTAACTTATTTACAGTGGTATCCAAACATTCCCTAAACATGGTGGGACTGTCGTGGCGTGTTCATGAAATGTAATCCATCCAACAGGTTCGTCCCACCGCAATGTACATATAAGCTAATAATCAGGTAGATCTAATCATTATATAGGCTCCACATAACTTTAAAGAGTTTTGGGTGGTGTATATTATTCTTTATAGTGTGGCCCACCTGAAGTTGGATTGGCTTGGATTTATTTTTATGTGATCAGAATCGTAGGATGCATGACTTGAACGGTTGGATGTCATAAAAAAAAATAAAAAATCAGAGGTTATGAATAATTTTTTTTTCTAACATTAACTAGACCTGCCCGGTCTCAACCCGACCCGACGCAACCAAGACGGTAGTGGACCCGATTTCTAAGGAGGTCCAAAATGGAGGATGGACCTCAACCCATTGTTATTTCTAAATGGGTCCCACAAGAGTGGACTGGACCCACAAAAATTGGGTTGGGTCCATCAGGTACGTGTGGACCCAGGCACCCATTGCAGATCTCTCAGGGAAGAAATTGGGTGGCTCACAAGATTCGACGGGTGGCCATATGGCCCACCTGAGTTTTTTGGTCGAACTACCACCCAACATGAAATTTGTGGAGGATGATCGTAATTATAAATTGCCCAGGAACCGTGTGGGGCCCTATTATGTGAAATCTCAATCCAATGAAATCTTTTTCTTATCAACTTTTGAAATCATGTGGGCCAACTCGACATGACATTGATATGATCTGAACAGTTCATCAAACAGCCATCAATGCATGTGTGGTTAGGATCACTCAAATGTAGATTGAACTGTGGCCCACTCCTCAACCTTTGTATCAAGCGTTGTGTCCCATTTTACCTACTCCAAAATGTAAAAAAAAAAAGAAAAAGAAAAAGAAAAAAGAGCACCCTCGAGTCATGCCCATCTGTCACTGGACCAACCTAATGATAATTCGCATGGGGGCCACTTTGATGGATTTTACTTACATCAACACCGTCCATTCATTTTGAAAGCCCATTTTGGGGTATGATCCTAAAAAATAAAGCAGATCCAAGTCTTAGGTGGACAATACTAAAGGAAACAGTTGTGAATGAATCTCCTCCATTAAAAACTTCATTGAGGCCACCGGAATGTTTATTTTCCATCCAACCTGTTGATAAGGTCACAAAGACATGGATGAAGAGATCACACAAATATCAGCTTGATCCAAAAATTTTGTAGCCCACGAGAAGTTTTTAATGTTAATGGTTGATTACCAGTCTTTCAGGTATTATGGTCCACTTGAGACTTCGATCTGCTTTATTTTTTGAATCATGTACTAAAATGAGTTTTTAAAACGGATGGACTGCGTGGATATAAGTCACATACATTAACGTAGGGGCCACAGTCAGTGATCCCATGCATCTCGGATCCACCAAAGCCGCGCCCGACTCGCATGATCAAAGTGGATCAGGGCCCGACTAAGTCTGAGTCGACTCAGATGAGTCGCAGCAGACTCATCCCAGTATTAAAACCATAATCAAAGGCCCAACACGTCTCTGAGTCAACCTGACCCATTGACCCGACCCGACCCAACCCAACCGACAATCATAACCATCGGATTGATAGTCTTTAATTTGGACGGTCCAGATCATTTAAAAAAACAGTCTCAATCAACTATTTGTTGGAGCCGATTATAGATGGCTCAAGGGTCACTTTTCTCCTGAATCCTAACCATTCCATCCATAGCTCGGACAAAGGAGCTACAAAAACTGACAAATCAAGTACGGATTGGATTATCCCATCAGAGTGATTTTTATATAGTACCCTATAAAATGGGTTCTGGACTTAATAGACGGTTTAGATTGATCGATTGGATTCTCTAAATGGCCTAATACAACTACAAGCCCTATAACTAAATGGTGTTTCGAGAGCACTAGAGCATTTTTCATGCATCATATTCATATCTGTGTATCTGGATACCTTCTATTTTAGTTTGTACAGTTCAAGGCCAGATTGGTTTAGAATCAGCCCAAGCCCATTTACTTAAATTGGCCACTGTTTCTATTCCACGCCCAAGCTGGTATCCTCTTAGCTTGGTCAAATCCGCTAAGAAGAGAACCAGGCTAGTTGACTTATTGGCTGACCCGACCCAATGCTACTCCTTTTTAGTTTGGCTTAGAAGCACGTTGGGCTAGTTGACCCATTGGTTGACCGCACCCAGTGCACCAATGGATCCTATGTATGAATGGCTCAAGTCCAACCTTATGGGCCTATTTGGGCATTTGTGTTATGGTGGATTACAACGGATGGAATTGAGCTGACAGCAACATTTAGGGCCGGTTTGGCCAGGCAGATTGGATGGGATTGGACAGTATTAGAGTGGATTGCACGGATTTCAAGGTAATGATGGATGCGTCCATGGATTAGTGCAAGATCTATGGGATTGCTATCTCGGGTCTGTTTGGCACTTCCGGCTAATTCCGGGATTAAACCTTCCAATCCCTTTTAATCCCTCCAGCCAAACAGGTCGCAGACAATTTTGAAGGGATTAAGGTGGATTGAATGGGATTTAAAGGTAATGATGGTGATGTCAGTGAATTGTTTTAAGATTCATGGGATTGCTATATACCGTGATCAGAATCCCGTGTCTATTTGGCACGCTTGGCCAATCTTAAAATTTATCTTCCAATACCTTTCAATCCCTTCTAATCCCAACCAATCTGCAAACAAGCCCTTAAGGACGTGAGTAGACTCGCTTGGGATAGAAGTATACACCTCTATCCTAGGATGGGTCCGACTTTTTGTTTAGAAATCAAGGGATTCGTTTCATTCCATGGGATATCACGGTGTGTGGGTTGTTTGGATTGCCATGGGATACAACACTTTTTTCAACGGTTGAAAATGAATATTTTCCGATGGGTAGCATTGTACCAATTAAGTGGTGGTGAGTCAAAGGTTAGGATCGTTCAACCATTCTGATTTTGGGGATTTTGACTTCGATGCAGTAGCTACCACGGCTTAGTCGGTTTAAGTTGAGTTTTTGTATGCCACGTGTACAGAGAACTGATTGCCTATGTATCAGTGTCATACGTTGGCTGTGTATCATATAATTCCCATGGAATAGTTCCTGTTGGGCGCATGTTCGGGCACAGAAATAAACCTGTGCCCGGGGCTGATTGGGTCCTACCACAGAGACATCCATGACAAATCTACTTCGTCCAACTGTTTTTAAAGACCACAATTGGATAGGAAAAAACAAAAATCATGAAGATACAAAAATCATGCAGTCCACTACAAACAACACAGGGGGAAAAGAAACGTCCACCGTTGAAACCTTCCCGGAGCTTAATAGAATGTTCGTATGACATCCAAACCGTTCGTATGGTTATTACCACTCAGATAAACTTTATAAACAAATATAATTATGATACGACACTTATGTACCCCAAGCGTTCAATTACTACTGTTTCTTGAGGTATGGCCACATGAGTTTTGAATATGAATGATTTTTAAATTCCTATCTATGGAGTAGATTTTTCGAGGAAATATCCGTGGATCCCACGTAGCCTCTTGCACAGATATATCTTCGTATCTTCTGTGCCTTACATGCAATCCGCCTTCCATTCTAACGCGGTAGATAGATCTAGTCAGTGAGGCTCGCACATGTTGCTCACCAATTGTCGGTAGTCGCTTCTTCTGCTAGTCAAGACTGTGTGATCTGAACCATTCATATAGAAGATAATATTGGAATCATATTATAGAATTTATTCATTGTTAACCAAAATGAGAACTAGAAACTTCTTTGTTGAGTGTTGATTCTAATCCATCCTTATATGGATGTGAAAAATAAGCTGGATACGGAGGTTAACATCTATCTAACATAAGCTGAAATATTACCACAAAAGGCATTGATTCTTCCACTGATACCTATCCTAGATTCAACGAATACGTTACATGCTCAAATCATATCAACTCCTAAAATATCTATAATAAATTTCATGAAAACCCACAAATCGAGTGTCCCATGCAAAAGGATTACCTCTTCTTTCCACCCCGTTTCAGAACGAGGCCCATCCGATATATTGTAAAAAACAAAAGAAAAAATTAAAAGCCTCATTTTTCAGATACTTTCAAGAAACGCGTTTTATCCTTGGAGGATAAATATCATCCGCTCTGGTCGAAGAGCTCCAAGTAGGCGAAGATGTAGCCCGCCTGCAACAAAGGAGCGAACAATGACGAATATCCGGTCGAATCCAATTCTTAACAGAGAAATAGAGGAGGATTTTTTCTAAAAGAAACCCCAAATCAGTGGTAACGGATGAAGGGACTTACGTACGATTTCACTGATCCTCATTTCAACACAAGGAGACCTCTTCTCCCTATCCACATCCAACCATTGCCTGGAGGGTTATAAATTGATGAAGGATTCCCGCCAGTACCCACCTCTATTGTCATATTCATCTGGAGGGAACTTGACGTCCTGTTGCGGCTGTACTCTGAAAAGCTATCATTGTGGGACAATGGGCTCAAGAAGTCATCTGAAAGCCCTCCAAATCCCGCCTGCGGGATCGTCCGAATCCCGCGCCTCTGACAGAGGATTTTGGAAGTGAAAGCTGGGATGGTCGCTCAGTTGCCAAACATACATAGGATGGAAATAGGGGGGATTTTACAATCCTACCCCTCGTAAACTACTGTAAATCAAATGCTCAAACAGGCCTTATGTTCATCATGATGTTTATGTCATATCCATTTTATTCACTAATTGTGGTAACTCATGTTAGGATGTGATATGAAAAACTCACAAGGTCAATACGCAAGTGACCCACCCCAAGAAACATTAGGATCAATCACTCGCCATTAAAACCTTCTTTCAGGGTTCATAAGTTTTGGATTAGGTAACTATGTGTTTTACCTTGTTCTAGTGAGAATCACTAATGAAAAAGTTGGATGTCATATAAACATGATTGTGGGCCTCAAGAAAGTTTTAATAATGAGAGTTTTTATTTTTATTATTTCTTGTGATGTGGTTTACTTGTGTTTTAAATCTATCTCATTTCTAATCAAGTAGCTGGCAGAACTAACGGCTGGGAATTTCTATATTCTTAGGTTGCAGGCAATTGATATCACTATCCACTTTAAGTATTGTATTAAGGAAATATGCATGAAATATACTCTATATTTAAACCCACAAATAAGACAAATGCCAAACTCAAGCAAGCCGGATTATAGAAAATAATTTAAATGGATACACAAAATTTTATTTAAGCATCTACACCTCAAAGTCTCACATCACTGAGGGATTTCTCCGCAATGGCTAGTTGAACCTCTGACCCAGTGTCAAAACTCGTGGCATGAGCAAAGATCCAAGAATACACCAAATTACTTGTGAGAAGGGCTCACCATGTTGATTGTGTCCCAATAACATGAATATAGATTTTACCTTATTTTCTATGGTGTGGCCCACATGAGCTTTTCATGTGCTTGATTTTGATAACAAGACCGAAAATGGGTTGGCACACTGGATGGATAGGATGGATCTCATGCACACAAAGTCAGACATGGATTGGGTACTCCCCGACTTTCCGGAGCTCGAACAGGCTGGTACTTTGAGGGGCTGACATGATGTATGGGTTTATCCAGACTGTCCATCCACTTTTTCGATTGTCTATACATTTTTATCGATTTAGATACAAGACTCGAGTGGACCACACAGTGTGGATTGAATGACCGTCATTAAAAACTTCTTAATAGCTACATAAGTTTTGGATCAAGCTAGGATTTATGTTTGGCCTTAGCAAAGCCTATGTAATATTATAAACTGGTTGAATAGCAAATAAACATCACAGCAGGCCCTAAGAAGGCTCCAACAATAGGTGTCATTATCACTACTATTTCATATAATGTGGTCCACGTGAATCTTGAATCTACCTCGTTTTTAAACCTATGGTTTAAAATGATATTAAAAAAAAAATAAATTGATAGACGGTGTGGATAAACCCATAAATCACAGCGAGCTCCTACGTGGGCCGAGCTCAGGACAGGCAGTAATCCACGTCCCTAAAAAGTCATCCCCCGCCCTAATGTTAGGCGTGCCCGACATATACCTTCCGCGAGTTAGGCTAGCAATTTCGATTGCTGACGCAGGTCGGCAAAACCAGGAGCAGATTAGGTGCGGCCACGGCCTAAGTCAGGAAGGTTCGACCCTTATCCTGGGGCTCACTTAGATGTATGTATTTTATATCCACGCCGTCCATTTGTTGTTACATATCATTTTATAGAATATAAAAAAAATTAAGTAGATAGAATTCTCAATTGGACCACACTATAGTAAAAACTTTTGATTCAAAGATTCACCATTAAAAACTTCCTAGAGCCTGCCTTAATGTTTCTATAATATTTATTTTCCATCCAATCTATTGGTAAGGTTATAAAAATTCTGATGAAGGGAGAAAAAAAATATCAGATTGATGCAAAACTTATATGGATCGCAAGAATCTTTTAATGGTCAGTTACCACTGTTTCCTATGGTATGGTCCGCCTAAGATTTTGATCTGATTAATTTTTGGTCTCGTGCCTTAAATGATCTAGAAAAACAGATGAACAGTGTGGATATAGAATACATTCCTTGAGGTGGGCCCCAAGGTAAGGGCCGCACTGTGTTCGGTGTGGCCTGGGTCGCACCTAATCCGCTCCCGGCAAAACAATTGTCTCACAGCTCAACCTGCAGACACGTGGCAATATATATGAATCAGTACGTAACCACAACTTCACGCGGCTCAACAATCGAGTGGGGCCCACATGTACCGAAGTTATCAACGGCCTAAAATGCTTTTAGGTTTCTAGCCATTCATTGTTTCGGACATGGATGGTCTACCTGATAGCTGGCAACCAAAGTTTCTAGCCGGATTATCTACACGACAGCTCCCAATCGATACACGGCTTCCTGGCCCACCACATGTCAACCATCAATGTATGTGTCCACATGCATTTCTGGGCTATCAAAAATCAGGGATTTTTACAAAAATAGTCCTCTCTACTATTTATTTTACCAGACAACACCTATACCTTTTTAAGGACTGTACAGTATTTTTTTGAACCATCAAAATGACTAAAATGCCCTCTCTTTTTTAATTATAATAGTAACTGATATATTGCGAGTCTACGTGTTGTGTGTATGACATCTAACCCATCTAACTGGTGCATCCCATAATTATGATTATTTAAAACAAGGATGAAAAAGCTATCCAACTATCAGGTGGGCCACACCATAGAAAAGAGTACACACCACAGGATACTCTTTAAAATCCGTGTCACCTACGTAATGATTAGATTAGATTAATTAAGAATTTACAAGTGCATCACGGTGGGATGAAACTATTGGACGGATTGGATGTCATTAATACGAAATGGTCTGTCTTGTAGAGTCAGACTCTATCAGTAGTGAGGGCATTTTAGTCATTTTCTTACCGAGTGGCTTTGTTGCCTATGTTGGACGCTATCACTTTATCTTTTAAAAAAATAATGTTAATGTGAAATCCACGCCGCCCAGGCCCTATGTTAGCCCAATGCTAAAAACTCAACTCCATCTATGATTTATGTGGACCACATGATTCGAAATGGAGTTTAAGGCAATGCTTACCCTCTAAACTATTGCCCTTGATTTACTTGAATTATAAATAGGGACATTTTTTAAGTCCCACGGTAAATTTTGGAGTGATACCGATTATTAGAGTAGATTTCATATGACTACCACAACAAGCCTTAAAAAAAATAATCAAAAGCCAACATCTCTTTTAGTTGTTTCCTTTAAGGCGTGTTTGGACCGGCGGATTCCATGAGATTAGATTGTATTAAGGTGGATGACAACCATTTCAAGGTAATAATGGCTGCATCAATGGATTGCTGGGGATTGCTATATCCAGTTATTTCACCACCGAGTCTATTTGGTATGCTTGGCCAATCCTGGAATTACATTATGTCATTCTCTTCCAAATTGTCTAACCAAACATGTCCTGGACAAATAGACGGGATTAGGAGGGAATTAGTGGATTTCAAGGTAATGATGGTGATGTCAATGGATTGTGGATTGCTATATCCAGGCAGAAGTTCAACTGGTCTGTTTGGCACGCTCGGCCAATCCCAGGATTGCTCCTTCTAATCCCTTCTAATACAATTCAATCCCTTCCAATTTGCTTGTCCATGTTGTATTCCACTTAGATTAGGGTAAGCTTGATTTTTTTTTTCCCTCAATATTTTAAGAGAATTATATGTCTAATGTTCAGAGTTAGTTTCGCCCATCACAATGAACCCGTGAAAAATCAAAGGCAAGCTCCTCCATTGATATATTAAAATGTAACAACCCGAAAATCAAGGGTCGGGTAGAAACCTAACTCCCGAGTTTCAGAACGTCACTTATGTAACATAGATAATGATAAATGCATGTTGTCTGTAGAATGACATTAAACAAGATTGAGACTAAGCCAAAACGACATATCATACTCCAGAGACAGTTAAATTAGCAAGCGGAAGACTATGATAAATACATAAAATATATAATTGATTATAAGTCTCCAGAGTGTGAACATGTTACCAGGTTAATTAAATACATGTATACTCCAAAAATGGAAAGAAAAGAATATACATGAGTGCTCCAAAAATATAAAATGACAAGTGTCAAGGCATCTACTCAACCTTCCTGTAATCCCGTCGATCAGAACATGCATAGAGGAGGGATCCTCCTCCTCATCATCAAGTCTGGCTCCGCCTCGAAGGCCGCACCATCATCTGCAATTACAAAAGGGTCTGGTGGTATCCGGAACACCGTCCCGTAACGTGGGAGTGAGTAATTAACTCAGTGGAATCATAGAGTAAAGATTAGCATGTTATCAAATCAATCACGCGTTAATAGTAAAACAAACAATCAAACATTCCTAGATACTGTTGTTAATGTAAGGATGAAATGACATGATGTATGCCCTCACCGACATTCTCCCTCATACGGCACCATCTTACGCCCGCGACATGCTTTCTTCCCACAGTGCTCCACATCTTTCAGGCACATGCAATGCGATGTGGATAATGATTACCGAGTTGTTATTAGTCCTTTTCATACAGTAGGATTGGAAAACTAGGGTACTTTGCTTATATCAATCCCAACACAGATCCTGTCTAGGGTCGTCACTCCTAGTAATCTCATACGATGTTATATTTATATGTCGCTGCAAGGGCTGTCAGGGCTGTTGCACGCACTCGTTGCTCCTCTCCCCCATCACTTTATTAATACAGGCCTATTATATCCTTAAGACTACATCAGGACTCATCGCCCCCATGAGGTGTCATGATAAACTCAAGGTCACTACAAAGGTCTCATCACCTGATTAGTATACGCCGACAGCAAGAATATAGTGTTCCATACCACCATAATCTGCTCAGAGTAGAGTGCTCACTGGTCACTACGGGGAGGTTTGTGGCCCCAGCGTAGGCCGACAGCTCGACCACGGTGTCCCATACCACCATGCCCAACTCATGAGTCTTTATGGATCAAGGTACCATAGTTGACAGGGTTTTCCAATGATAAGTTCAGTACCCTAAGTTCAAACAGTTATGACTCATACAGGGTGAACATACAACGGCCAGTCGGGTTACTTGACGGGCTCAACTAGTACGAGCGCATCTCAAGCTGAACAATATGAAGTGTATGAAACACTTCGTGTGGCCTAACCACTGCCGTCAACCCGAAACACGACTCGCGTTCATCGATGCGTCATTCGTGGTACATAGAAGCCAACCACGGATTCAATCCATTACCGACTGCCTGGACTAACGTATAGCTCCAAGCATTTATAAACAACATCAATGATCATGTGAGTATGACATAATTGAAATAAAAATAACCAAAGCATATTCACAACATGTGATAGCATACAACGTAAGTAAATCATCCAACACCTGCATTTCATATATATAGTGAAATCAATACGTATAGCCAGCATGTAAAAAATCATATACAACATCATATGGATTGAGAATTCATTCTCAAAACTAATCTACAATACCATTTACTCAATACATACTAATACAAACATTTATACAAACACTTAGTCTACACACCTTAGTCTACATGGTGCATGTCGACCCAAAGTGCATAATAGGGCAAATCTCTTCGCCAAACAGATCATGCACGCATACTTAATATCATAACATGATGAATTTACATGTCAAGCATTTCAGCAAAATACGGACGTATGCGGTATTTCCTACAAATGCCTAAAATACTCTAAATCTCATATTTACCGTACGTTTACGAAATGAAAAACGGACAGCATGTTATACATGTCAAACGGTATTGCCGTCGATAATCTACTATTAAATGACATTGAAAGCTTTGAAATCAGTCAATCAAAGCGTCTAAAATCCTCACCTTTTGCCCTAAACGTGTATCGTTTCGAACGGAATGAATACCTTCGTTAACAGCGTCAATACGACCTAATGCACAAGTACATAAGCTACTTTCCTATTTGAATCGAAGAAATCTTCAAATCAGCAAGTGGTTAGGATTTTTCTTACCTATAAGTGCATTAGAATCACCGGGAGGGTGATGCAGGTAGGTGAATGTGGCACGAGGAGCAGCAGGGAAGACTCTCAGGAAAGAGCTCCAAATCTCCCTCCCTTTCTCTCTCTTTTCTCTCTTCTCTCCCCCAAATTCGTATGGAAAGAAAGAGTAAGGGTTTAAGCCCTTTTTATAAGCTCAAACATGACCAAAATAAACTTGAGGCCAAGGTATACTTATTTTGTAACCAAAGAGGGCTTGTTCTGATCCAACGGAGCATTTCTGGAGGTCATGTAACTGAATGCGGTCGGACTTAAGCTCCCTGACATTGGATCTAGGTCAGGCAGAGTTTTCAGTATCCGATCGGATTTCCAGATCGCCCGTGGCGGACCAGTTTCAGTTCAACGGTTACGGGAACTCGATCAGGGATTCCAAGTATACTGACCTGAGTGAAAAATATTCCCTGATCCAAGGGTATATTTGGATCAGATTCTGACGGTCAGAATGCTTAGAAAGAGCGCGCAAGCGGACGTGACAGATTTCATAAATTATATTTATTTCTCACTCTCTTCACTCCGAACCCAGTAAAATAGCGTCAGGACATCAGTTGGACTTGATTTTCGAGATGAACGTCAAGTCCAACTAGGCGGTCAGGATTGTCTAAGTTCGGGGTAATCGAACTTCCAATGTGCGGTCCAGAGCCGATACAAAGTTTCCAAGGTGCTCTAGAGAGCAATCGGGAATAGAGTTGGATCCCAGGCTTTACGGTATTGTAGCGTCACCTATCCTATACGTTTTGACTCTAGCAGATCGTATTGAAAGTGATTGGTGCGAATTTCACAGGTCGTCTAGTGCAGCACTAGGTGATTCTCTTTAGATTTCTAAAGAAAGTATCCTATAATGATCTCTGTTTGAAATGAAATTCGAAGGGTGGATTGAGGGTATTTGAAAATGAAAGAAGGAAGAGTTTGGAGGGGTGATTTTTACTAAAACTCGGACGTTTGTAGCAAAAGGAGAGCTTGGATGGTCACTTTGTGAAGGAAGTACTTGATTGAGGTGTTTTTAACGAACGACCCGCATACCAGAGAGCTACCCTAGCCCCCAAACACCTCCAGCCCAAAGTCCGGACCCAACCGATGATTTTGACCGGCGATGCCATCGTCGACCAAACTCACATCTGGCGACGGCCGCCCAATAGGGCTGGTTCTCCCTGCCCCCAGGGTCCCAAAAAAGTATGGTTCCCACCTTGGTTCATTGTACATTGGCCTGTATAGGCCCACGACTCCGTCCGAGGTGTTTCGGGGTCAATTTGTATCTCGAAATGAGTTTATGCATCATGTAGCATGTGATTTTGGGGTAGGAGACGCTAATCTATCCAACTAACCTATCTATTTTGTTAGATTCTAAAAGATTAAGGATAAAAGTCCATTTTACGCAGTTATTTACTATTCACGGTAAGATTTAGCTTCAGTATTGTTCTTCATCATGAAGACCTTAGGATTACTAGTCTTTACTATTTAGACTTGAGAATTTATGGCTAAGATGGAAGTACTTAGAAAAATTCGAAGAATGAGGTGGTGAAGGGTGAGATTTTGAAGGAAATAGGAAAAATTTGATTTTTAGACCTTGGGATTGATCATTGAGAGTGAAATAGTTGACCCATTGCCTAAGGACGTCTAATTCCAAGTTGGCAAAAATCCGAGGTGTTACATAAAAAGGAGAATTTCACGCGATACCCAGCCTTGATTTTAAGAGACCACTGTGGTGTGTGTGATTTCTACTCCAACCATTAGATATGTAAGCCCACGTTATCTCTAGGACTAGAAAATAAACTTGACCAATGATTCAGTGCGCCACATCAAAAGAAATAATGAGGAGAGAGACATCCACCCTTACTTTTTAAAGGGCTCACCATGACGGTTATATGATCTACTCTTACTATTAAATGCCAACCAAAATTTAGGTGGTTATATGATCTACTCTTACCATTAAATGCCAACCAAAATTTAGAGCTAGAGATAAAAAATCATTCACATCCATGATTCATGTGGGCCACACAAAGGGAAGCACTTTGAAGAGTGAGTATTGTCATGTACTCTATTTTTAATTGTGTGGTCCGACCAAATCATAGATGGAGCTGAGTTTTGGGCCCTAAGTCTAATATGGGATTATGCACTTGTTAGTTGGGGTGGATTTCAAATAAATATAATGATAGGACTAACTCTAGTGCCATAACTCTTTGCTCGTATAAGCTGACCTGGACCGCTGTTAATAAATCTAAAGTAAAATACCCTAATAATAATTACTTAGATTAATGAAGTACTGTAGCGTACAAACCCCCCAAATTGAAAGAGAATGTTTTACCACAAACTTCCTAGAGTTCAAATTTACAAAATAGTGCCTTTGCAAAAGTCAAACACTACCAAGTGCCTTTTGAAGGTTGAAATTATAAAATTACCCTCACTTATTTTACTTTAAAACTGATAAAGTCAAGATTGGTGGACCTCTGTTATACATGTATGACATCCAACCCATCCAATAGATTACTTGCACGATGAAGATAAGAACATACAACTAAAACTTTGGCAGATCCAACCAGAAGGTAGCTCATTTGATGATTTGATCAACTATATTTTTTATTGGAGTAATCATCATGGCGTGTACATATGGTGGATGGGTTTGATGTCATGCACATATCATATAGGCCTCACAATTCTCAACTTTAACACCTTTAAATATATACATAGAGAGAGAGAGAGAGAGAGAGAGAGAGAGAGAGAGAGATAACTTAGTAATTTCAGTCAGCAAGAATTACTGCCTTGAAAATTTAGCTTGTCCAAGCACCATATTGCAAAATTGAAAATTTGGAGGAGTTTCGTAGTAAAAATCTCAATTTTAAATTAAAACTTTTCCTATTAGATGTAACTAGAGAATACTAATGAGAAACAATTCGATACTCGGGCGGATTGTGATGGATGATATGCAGGCAATTAGAAGTTGCACATGGTGCATACAAGTGATTCAAATTAAGCAGTCCAAATTATAAGTCACAGTTTAGATGTATCTTGAATTAGTTATTAAGATTAAGATTATTTAGCCCTTTGACTATTGGATGGGTGGACATGTTTTGGACAGTTAAAAATGAAAAATACTTGGTTGTTGTTTCAACAAACAAATGTCCAATTGGACTGATCAACGACTCAGAATTTAGGATTATAAGCAACTTAACCGGTTTAATTTGAGTTAATGCATGCCACATTTACAATTTCTGAATGCCTGCGCATCAAGTGTGTGTACTCTACCAGAGGATAAATAGCTTCCCATCATGCCAAATATCCCTATGGAGAAATGGTCACACTCAACTATAAATATTGTCTTGCAATGGGGTACTCTACACATACATTCAAGCAACTCCATTTTGATGTGAAGTAAGCATATTTTTACAGGACTGTTAATTCACTGGACCACCAAACGGATGGGTGGCATCCCGAAAAGTAACAGGATTTGATATATAGAGCAGGTCGTGGACACTTTCATATCCAAGATAGACCAAAAAAAGCCTGATTGGAAGCGAAAGTGTTCAGGATGGTCAAAACCTTAAAATAGACATATCTCGCAAACCAAAATAAATTATTGAATGTACCTTATATGATTTTGGGTATGGGAAGTTACTTTAGGCAACCAACTCTGCTGTGCCATGTTTACCATTTATAGTAAGTCATGTTTCTATGGAGTTTGACTGTTTGAGTTTGAGTCGGAAACTTCTTCCTAATTTTGTAATTACTATTTACAGGTTGTAATTTCATTTTTATCATCAATTAATTGATTATCAAATTTATTAAAATTTATTTTAGTTTCTATTTTTCTCCAAGGGTTCAAAGAACCTCCGTGGAGAGTCTAGAGAAGCCCCGTGAATTTAGAGTAATTATCCCCTCGAGAAAAACGGTAATCAACGTCAGGATTTGATCTATTCTATCTATCTGATCAAAACATATCCATGGTCAACACTCAATGAGAAAAACCCACAGTTGGGCCACTAGAATGGCTAAATCACAGCAAATTCTGTCCTATCGTCCATACACGTGAGATCCACATGATCAATGGTTCAGATCACCATACATGTTCACTATGCGTACTGTATAAAAATAATTAAAATGGTACTCTTATATATGTGGATAATGAATAGATTTAGGTAAAAGAGACATTGATGGGACCCATGTGGAAGTGGTAAGAAATGAGTTCCACTCAATCCACTCCACTAAAACAAGTTCATCAAGCTTGTTCCCTTCCTGTCTATCTTTTGCAACAAAGAAATATGAAATGGTGAGGTATTTGATTCTCTCTCTTCTCCTCCAACAAATGAACCTCGACCGTTCATTTGGTAGGCCTTAATCTGCGTTGATCACGCACTTCCTACTTCAGTTCATGCATCACTAGTCTTCTGTTGTAATTAAGATGGAAGAGTTTTTATCTCATCTCATCGTTAGTATCAAGGAAAATGTGGGCCCATTTAATTCAGCTTACACAAGCTTTTTATTTAACTGTCCATTTACAGACCTGTAATGTTAACTGAAAGATAGGATTTTGTTTGTGCATGATCGGACCTTGAAGTCAAACTAGATGGACAACCATAACCACATAATCCAACGTACTTTTTTGGCCATTGTTTTAAATGCATGATGAATTTTGAATTGCCATGTACAGAAAGCAGAGTAGCTAGATGATGGGCCCCATTTGTACCATCTGAACAGTTCAATACTAGCCTTTGAATTCTTGGGGCAGGCAGGATAGAAGCATGCGTATGATGGGACCACAGCATTGTAGATTTTGTAACTTAGGGCCGCTTTGAGAGTGAATAAAAGAGAGTGGGGACATATGAGAGGAGGATATTTGATGCCAATTGGAATCTAATTACCACCAAATACGCTGAAAGGCACTTGTTTTTTTGCACATTTTAGGTAGTGACCTCTTTGGTCCTACTCCATATTTGTTGGTGTTGGGAAAGCTTTGTGGGGCCCACCTATTTGACTTATTAATGTTGTCCATCCATTTTGTTAGGTCATTTTAAGGCCTAAGCAAAAAAATGAGGCAGATCCACATCTAAAGTGGACCAAGTTGCGGAAAATGATGTTGATTGAACACCAACCATTAAAATCTTCCTTGAATAGACTATAATGCTTATTTTCCATCCAACTTATAAATTAAGTTACACAGACCTGGATGAAGGGAAAATAGAAGTATAGGTTGATTTAAAACATTTGTGGTCCCCGATAAGTTTTAAGTAGTGAGTATTCAATTACCACTATTTTTTATGGTATGGTCCACCTAAAAATCATTGCTTGGGTGGGTTGATTGTGAGTGGAACATCAGTTCGACCATGATTTTCATATGCCTTTTAGATTGTTCATATGTGGGATGTACAACGGATCGTGCACTGAGTAGCTTTGTATGCTTATCTTACTGACTAATCTCCGTAGGGCCCGCCATTAATTATATGTTTTATCTACCTCATCCATCTTACTAACTAATGTCCATGGGGCCCACCACTCCAGCAATTTGAAGTATAGGAGAAGAATTTGATATGGCCTAACCACAATGCATCCCATCAGTTAAACAACTTTAATTGAAGAATCATGGTCCCCATTTATGGGAACTAGGGGCTAAGATCCATGAATGAAGTGGGCTCCTCTATCATAAACCTCCTTTGATGAAAATACCCTCAATATTTGTGTGGTCATTTGGAATTCATGAAGGATAATTTCAATATTTCAGCCATAAGGAAGTGCTATACTTGGGTGGGCCAAACTACCAAACAGAGAACAACTGAAATTCATTGAAAATACTTGAAAAAAACAAACGGCCAGAATATATCATAATTGCATATTTTTTGAATTTTCAAGTATTTTTTTTCAAACAACATCAAATAGAAATCATGAGAATTAAAATGACATGTTTTTTACATAATGTAAATAAGAAATGTTATTTACATCGCAATTACATCGGAAATAAAAAATCAAACAGGACCTAAAGAGTGCCAATAGTTTATTTTGAAGGCATACAAAAATTCAGCGCCATTGTTTCTCATTTATCATGTCATTCTTACTTACTGTAGCTTATAAAATATACTGATTTTCTCTTCTCTTCATGATAGATTATTTAATATATAACAAAATTTTTAACATGCAGAGCTTATTTGGGATCTATCATGATTTGTGTTAGATCCACATCATCCGTCAATTTTTCTAGATCAGTCTAGAGCATGAGCTCAAAAATGAAAAACACCATTAAGCTCAAATGGATTACATCACTGATGAGAGCTTTTGTGGCCCCAAAAAGCTTTCAATAGTAGCATCCAATTCCCACGGTTTCCAATAGTATGCCCAATTGAGATTTGGATTTGTCTTATTTTTAGTCTCATGATATAAAATAATATTGAAAATGGATGGATGGTGTGGATTTGACACATACATCATAATGGGCCCGGGAAAGTTTTACATGTCAATATGATTTTCTTCTCCTTTCTTCGAATGTATTGCACCACACAACAAGCAACAAAATTTCTCCAAGTGTGAAATGTTCATGGGCTCCACTATGACCTATTTCTTATGTCCACACCTTGTGTCCATTTTTTCAGATAATAGGGTATGAGCCCAAAAACATAGCATATCCATTGCTCAAGTGGACTACACTATGATGTATACCATTGAAAACTTTGAGGCCACATAAGGCACTAATCAATCTAAAATTTGTGTTTTTCCATAGTTCAAGGGGTAGACTGAGTGAAAGATACCATATTCCAACACTGAGTTCTTGATATCGATTCCCTAGTAAGGGTGGCTAAAAGTGAAGTGTGAACTATCGGTGAAGTGTACTAACAAGCTAACAACAAAAGCCAAAGGAAAAAAAAACTGGTATCTGTGTTTTTCCTTCATCCAATCTAACCTTATGAGTTAGATGGCAAGTAAACCTCATGCATAGACCTAGGAAAGTTTCATTCAATCCCCACGCAGAGCGGTGTGGTTCGATTGGGCTTTGAATGTGCCTTATGTTTGGGCTCATGCTCTAAAATGATCCGCGAAAATTAATGGATGATGTGGATCTGATAAATTAATGATGGTGCACCCAAAAAAAATAAAAATCCTGCAATAAAAGTTACGTAGTGCAGTACGCAATCTATTTGGAAGAAAAAAAATATATATATACCTGTTTTGAGCTCTCGCCCATCAACAATGACATGTACCAATGAGAAGCGACGGCCAGGATTTCCCTGTGCTTCCAACATAGACCATCCGCACTGGCATATAAAATAAAAATTCCCAACAGCACTCCTTAAGCGCCACATAGCTAAATCAAAGAAGTCAAAAGGCGCTATTATGATAGGCCCATATGGCTGCTGGGACAGATGTTTTGAACCGTCCATCTTGTGACCCTGCACTCGATGAGCACTGTACAAATATCAAATCAGTAGGAAAACGAAATTGGTCAGCTATATGCCTTCAACGGAAAACCTTGCAGCTATAATATTGTCCGATCAGCTGATTTTCTAGACCACCGTCAACCATGATGACGCCCACTAAAGGGACGGTCAGGATCATGTGATCATGCAACAAGGTCCGCCTATCATTCACACCGATCCATAACGTCCAAGCTGTGGGGCCATTTGGGTAGAACAATCTTAAATTCTTATCGTCTGATCTCGGCAGTTGAATTTAGACATCTGAAAATTTTCTTTTCAACATTCGTTTGGTGGCTGCTAATGCAACAGTTAGGATCATCCAACCTGTGTAATTTATGGACCATTTCCATTCACTGATGGGACTACAATTTGGAAGGCCTGGATAGGTGAACATACATTGATGCTGCCGACCAGACGGTTCGGATAATCCAATCCGTGTGACTTTTTATTTTTATTTTTTTGCTTATGCCCTATTCATTGTGGGGACCATATTTTGATGGTTTAGATTAGAGCTGGCCACGGAACGATTCAACTTGGCAGCCTCGGCTCATTCAACTCATTCAAATTAACTTGGCCAGACCCAAACCAAGTGGGTGAGTCAAACTGAATGAGTAGACTTCATCCAATCCAAACTCAAACTGAGTCGAGTTTGGGTCAACCAATAACTTGACTTAACCCAAAATTTAACTCGATATTGACTCAACACGATCCGAAACTAGAATCGTGTGTGTTAAAAAAACTTATATTTAATGTTTTAGATTTGAGATGCCGTGTAGTTGATGAAAGGTATGTAATTTTGATAGATGCCCTTAGGTTATGAGTTATAATTTCAACTTAGGGCATGTTTAATTTTTCAATTCATTGAAAAACATCGTGCAAATATCTAGTGATTATTTCTCCTGTATTTAGCTCACTCTTTTTAATATTTGATTTCACTGTATGCTTTTTTGACTCAAAAATGGAGAACACCACAACACATTTGTAGGTCTCACCGTAATGTATATCGCTTATCCACACTGTTCATCTTCTATGCCTAATGCATTTATAACAATAGCTAAAAAATGAGACATATCCAAAGCTCAAGTGGACCATGCCACGGGAAAAAGGGAATCGAATACTTACCATTAAAAACCTCTTAAGGCCATTATTTCTTGTGGTGTGGGCCATTTGAGCGTTCGATGTGCCTCATTTTTTGATTCATGTTTTAAAATATTGTGTTAAAACGACTGGACGGAGTGGATATATTATATACATCAACTTATAGTTCACGAATATAAAAGAAATCTTTTGAACTAATTTCCAACATAGCAAATACGATGGATTTTCAAACGATTTTCAAACGGGTGAAATGATAATAATTACCCATTTCAATGGGATTTACAGATGCTTTAAAAAATCGAACACACCCTTAAAGACACCCTTAGCGTCAACCTGATTCGATACATGTGACTAGGTCAGACTTGGTCTAGGTTAGTCCATACCAAATCTAGACTCGAATTTGGCCAAACACGCTAGACTCAAGTCGACCTGATTC
Source organism: Magnolia kwangsiensis (assembly GCA_037074715.1). NCBI lineage: Eukaryota > Viridiplantae > Streptophyta > Magnoliopsida > Magnoliales > Magnoliaceae > Magnolia > Magnolia kwangsiensis. The sequence continues at coordinate 140,949,641 of CM073576.1, read as the reverse complement.
GGTACATGTGACCAGGTTAGACTTGGTCTAGGTTAGTCCAGGCCAAATCTGGACTCGAATTGGGCCAAACATGCTAGACTCAATACCGAGTCTGGTCAAGCTCATGTAACGTCTATTTCAAAATTGAGTCAAGTTAAGCCAGCCCTAACTCGGTCCAACTCGGACTAGATGCCCAGCTCTTGTCTGAACGCATGTTACTCCAACAGTGGATGGGTTGTCGCAATGTAGTTTTCCCTTTCCTGAGGCTGCTGCATATATTGTTAGATACTCTAAGCAGAGTGTGATGGTTAATACACATGCACTCAGAATCTGTGAATGTTACAAACAGTCAACTGAAATCTAGCCATCCAAATCCTTGGATAGACGGTAGATAAGTCAAAAACCCAAAGGTATATTGGCTATATATATATATATATAAGCTCTGATCATTGGGCATTGATTAGTTGAATTTGAACCGTTAATATCTGTTCATTAGATATCAACGAACGAAGCAGTCAGAACATTGGCGTCCATCAGAAGTAGGGATCACAATTCGGCCATTTTGATTTGGTCTAAACGCGTTTACGTGTGCAATTTGTGAGTTCATGTGTATGAAGCTTAATACTCCGCCAGAGTATCAAAGATTTCCTCCTTCGAGAATGAAGGAACACTCCAAAGTCCAAACGCAACCCTCACTGTTTTCCATGGTGGGGTCCACTCAAGCCTTGTATCTGCCTCATGTTTTGTCTCATATCTTAAAATGATCTCTCCAAATGGATGGACGGTGTGGATACAACATATACATCATGGTGGGCCCCAGAGAACTTGGTGACGTCACTTCAGCAGCCAGTCTCGTTCGCTGTCAACGTGTCGGTGGCTAATCCGCGTCCCCCGCACGGGTTCAGTTTCTAGATGTTTGACACTTCTTTTTCAAAAAATCTAAGGCGAGTCGCGCGCGTAGCCATTTGTAAAAACTTTCCTCACAACTCACAAGTGCCTACGTGGCATGTTCGTGCGACAGATCCAGGTTGTTCATCAGGTGGACCACACTTAGACTGCAGGAAAATTAGGACCGTTTTCATCAGCTGTGCAATGCGTTCATTGGACATGTTCTAACCGTCCAGTTTTTCTCGCATGTCTGTGGCCCAAATGATGATCTGAACTTTGGGCCACAGACAGACAGCGTGGGCCCACCAGATGGACGATCAGGATCTCTCCATTCTTGATACATTGCTCCTGGCTGGAAGATGAGGATTTGGGTCGCATTTCACATCATATACATGTAAGGGTCTTTGGCTTTTGATCGCGTCACGGAGCACCCATTCTCGTGGTTTGCAGCCGTTGAGTTCTTCAACGATCTTGATTCGGTCCGTGAGTTCTTTCCCTTGGAATTCAACGGTTGAGAAAACTTCGGTGGCTGAGAATGTGCATTTGCCACCATTTATTAGATTATGTCAAACCAACACCACACACGTGGCATATTCGTACGTCTATCCACGATCATCGAATGTGGACACCAATAGATTTGGACGGCATCGCGTTCTGCCTTGCTGGCATTGGATCTGTGGGGCCCACTTTAAGTTTTATTCATGCCGTCCATCCATTTTGGCGTATCAATGTATATGAAGGGACTTTGACTACGATACTATTCTCCCATGTGCGACGTGGAGCTCTTGCATGTGAAGCATGCATGGAGGGACATTCGCGGTTTCACACCATATGCAGGCCGGCTTTGATTTCTTGGAATTGATCTTCCTACCACATTCCAACCCTTAAAAAAGTTTTAGTCATTAAAGGATGGTATATTAATGATATATATTAACTTTATGGTTTTGGATTAAGTTGATATTTATGTTTTTCTTTAATTTATGTGCACGTGACATTATTGATAGGTTGGATGGCAAATAAACCATGAAAGTCAGGTGACGGCATTGGCTGGAAAGTTGACTGGGCCCTTGTTCTTCGAAATCTTATGGTGCTTTATTGGTTTTTCAAAGGTCTAGGAGAAAGTCTTCTATTTTGAAAGGATCATGAGAGACAACATTTCAGATGAGATGGGTCCTTATGCTCAAGCGGTAGACTCTCATGAGTTTCAACACCCGTTCAAGGGTTCGAGTACCCATAAGTTATGAAATTCCACTACAGTGTTAGTGTGTAGGAGGTTGTAAAAAGAAAAGAAAAAAAAAAAAAAAACATTGCAGAGATCACTCGATGAGTCTTTTATATGTGTGCCAAGCATACTATTTTATTTAATAGGCATGTTAATTGTGATTACATGACATGCAACAATTCATCCCATTAAAGAGCCTAATAAGAGTTAGTACCATCACATTAATGACAAAATAAGTAACACTAAAAGATGATAAGAAACAAATATCTACGAGTGTGAGTACAAATTCTACATATGTCAAATATGTGATGTCTCCACATGGCATCTTTCTATTGATCCATGTTCGGATGTCAAAAATGGGTGTAAACATATCATACTCTAGACCATCCTTCATATATGGTTCTCACGGTCATTCAAAAACTTGAAAACTCAATTCAACTTGACTAAATATTTAACAGTTAAAACTGGAAATAATATTGCACTAAAAGTAGATACATTGAGATGTTATGAAATGAAAAGAACCAAGCTAAATCACAAAAGTTGCGCCTTGATTGCTTGAGCCCACAGTTTTAAATCTTGCTTATTTATTTTATTTGAATACATATCAACTTATAGGGGTGACTTAGTTCAAGTTATTTTGAATCAACCTGCAGGCTGAGTTGACTCTACAGTGAGTTTGGATTGTAAGTTACTTAAGATAAGCTACATATGCCCATAGTTTTAAATCTTGCATATTTATTTTATTTGAATACATATCAACTTATAGGGGTGACTTAGTTCAAGTTATGTTGAATCAACCTGTAGGCTGAGTTGACTCTACAGTGAATTTGGATTGTAAGTTACTTATGATAAGCTACATATGCCTAAAGTAACTTATCCTGGTTTCTATTTATTAATTTATAGTAATTAATTAACTTTAAGTAATAAAATGTTACTTATAGTTAATTTTAAACCATATTTACTTTATCTACTGTTGTAAGTATAATAAGTAACTTATTTGGTGGTATCCAAATAGGCCTTACAAGTCGTCTCGAGTCTAAACAAGGTTCAACTTCCTAATTGAGTTTCATAGCAACTTACCTCTATTTCTAAGTAGTGCCTTTGAATAAGTCACTAAGTTTCATAACTATCGTTCTCACCCTTGAACTCTCATTCTATAAAAAGTCACTAAGTCACTCTTATTAGAAGATCTTGACCATTACATGTGTTGTCGCTGAATTTTTGCCAATAGATGTAATTGATCATGGAGGTACAACCATCAATGGACCTGCAAAGACAAGGGAGATAAGGACAATAGGGAGTGACAGTGGTTGGTTGTGCACTCTCTGATGCTTAAGTTAGGCTGGTCGACTTGGATCAAAGACTAGAATGTGGGTTTTGAGCTTACCTCCATTCATTTATGGTAATTGTACTTATCGATCCTTGTGCGGTTTTGAAATCATCGTACTTTAATGGGATATGCAGGAGAGTCCCCGTTTAGATGGGAAACCACTCTCGAAAATATTGTTGAGCCCACCTCGGTCGACCTAATCTTCAGGCGAGATCAAGTGGGGCCCTCCTTTTCTGGATTTAGGGCATAATCTCCTCTAAGTTACTCATATCGTCTTGTAGGTGGTCGAACAGGTCTGCAAGGAATGAGGGTGAACTTGAATTTCAACCTTCTTGCCTTATAAGTCCTTTCCCTACGTTGTAGATGCTTTTGGTGAGATGAATCTTTCCCTACCGAGTTCTATCATTGAACAACCCAGCTCGGGGGCTCATCTCCGCATTCAAGGGACTGCTCATTCTATCTCCGAGCCCTGTGCTCTGACGGCTTGGCTCGAAAATCCATCTTGGACATTCGATTACCCCAGTTCGGAGGCGCTTCTCTCGTAATTAGTCAGTCGTTCTTTCTATGTGAGGGACCAGTTTGATTTTCCCCACAACAACATGGATGCCTATATGTATAATACTACAAATCATCAATTGATCTAAACCATCCATTATGTTGTCCCATCCTTGATTGTTTATCATTTTAGAAATTCACTTTTGTTGGATGATCTCAACCCCCCAATCAATGGTTAGGGAATTGGACAATTCATATTGATCATATTATGAATAGTTCAATCATCACATCGAGTTTCCATCATGTAGGTTTTTCCCTTGGTCGCTCATCCATCTTAAAAATAAATTATACTAGATTATCCTTAATGTCAATTCAATGCATAGAGAAATGGATGGTTTAAATTGATCATAATACAAGTTGTCCGATCCATAACCTAGATCTTTCATCATGTGGTCCCCATCCTTTGGTTGCCAATCTCTCTTAGAAAATCACTTTCATTGAGGAATCTAATCTTTTTTAATTAAAGTCTAAAAAATTAATGATCCATATTAATCATACTACAAAGGTTCTAATTATTCATCCATGACATCCATCATTTGGGTCCTGCCTGTAATTGTCCATTCGAGTTGGGTTTTACAAATATAATATTTTGAAATAGACTAGTGAGCATATTAAAGGATATGTGATAAGAAGATGAAAATAGTTTATAAAGATGCCACTAGCCAAAATTTTAGAATCTATAACAAATTAAATATCACAGAACCATGATGACCTAATGCTCAAGATATGTGGTTTGGATTTGAGTAACTCTACATGATACACGCCTGCAAGTTCTGAGAATGAAGATAAGAGGCATGCCTTATGCATATAAAGGAACCGTCTTTACTTTTATGGAATTTATGATTATTGAGATTTTAACTCTATATTATTTCTTTAAAAAAAAAAAATAACAAAACAATAAATCAACACTACAATAAGAGTATACGAGGAGGGGAATTAGGAATGTAACAAGTAATAAGCAACATAAATAAAGTGTAAATGAGTATTTATAATTAAGGTGATGACATTTTGTTTATTTTTCGAGTAGGAAAGGAGCAAAATATAATACAGCTTGTTCCGATTGACTCTACAAAGTTTTTAGAGACATGACATCTTCTTATTAGACGATTCAGGTGGTAAAACTTGTATTTAGGTAAGGTTCAGGGGTGAGAGGGTAAAACAATTTTTTTTTAAAGGATTTTTATTAGTAGGGTTCGAAAATGGCTTATGACAAAAGTCAAACGATAAAAAATTAATAAAAATGAGAAAATAATGCCATAGTTAGATTATCATTAAAAGTTAAAACATAATTTCCATCCATAATATTTAACAAAATTGCAATATTTAATTGATAATACATTCATTTTAGAAACACTTGTAGATTTTAGGAATACTTGAAACCTGGTTCCAATCCTTGCCTAAGTAGTACACTCTGAGGAGTTTCAACACAAGGTCTTGGGTTCAAAATCCATAGGTGTTGAAATCCCACCACGGCGTGCGTCGGTACATGATAGGTGCGCATTAAAAAAAAGAAGGAATACTTGAAACCCTTTGAAAGATATAGTGTAGGAGCAAATTTTCAAGCTTGATTGGCCAATTCAGCTTTCAATCTTTCAAGCAGAGTTTGAGCCTACGAGTTGAGTTCAATTTTAAGTTTTAGTACTTTTAAATTATATAATATATAATTTATTTAAATATATAAATATTTACAAAATATTTATATTAAGTTAACTTGAATTCGTGTCAAATCAATTTGAATCAAGTCAAGTTCAGAGCCGAGTTGGGATGAACTCGAACTCGGCTTGAAATTTTGTCAAGCTCACAATATCAGCTCGATTCACCTCAAACTAAGTTTTGAGACGAGCCGAGTCAAGCTTTTTCGAATCTAGTTAAGCAAGGTAACTAAGCTAACTCACTTCACTCAACCCTTTCGAAACACCCGAAGAAAATGGTATGACACCGAATACAATTCCATACCACATATTCTAATGTTTGCCCTGAAGATTAACACTAATGCTCCCGTGAGTACACAAAACCATCAGACCCAAACCGGTTAGTGCGTCGTTCACATGGGACCGAACCCCAGCGGACCCATTGACAGCCTTAGACGACATATAGGTCAAAAATAGCATTGATTGGGCCATCTGTTTTACGCTTCCCGTACTTAGCCCGGTGAGTATTCCCATACCTTATTGGCTGTCCAATCCATGGCCACCAACTGTTTTGTATTTTGTGGACTTAGATTTTTCAAGCTTTGCTCTATCCAGAATTTTGACGGTGGATCCACATCCTGTATGCCACGTGTACGTTTCGTAACTTACATCTCTTTAATGCATCATGACAAAGCACACCAAACTCTAAACTCTACTCAAGGGAATGAATACCCGTGGATGTGGTACAAGAACTTTGCTAAGCTCACACGCGTGTACAACTCAGTATCCTCCTGAGGCCACACATCTACAAGCATGTCAGATTTGTATGTGATCCAATCCATTCATTTAATTGTGATCCATCCATTCATACAGATGTGAAAAACCCGACCCTAATCTTTTTAACGGTCCAATTGATTTAAAAATTGTGGCCCACTTTCTTAATGAACCAGATCTATTTTTATATAAGAATATATTCACGGTCAAGCCCATCTGATGGACGGCTTGGATACTGCAAATTCATATTAATTTGGGATACATGGTGGCGTGTGTATGAGACGCAATGTACACGCATGTGGGTTTACTGAATCTGGTGGAACAATGAGGTGCATTAAACCCTTACCCACCCTACAAAAAGATAGTCATCAGAAGCTCTTCTCACATTTCCAACGTACCTCATGTACTCGCAGAGCTTTTGTTTTCAGAGATAAAATAAGGTAGACCTCGGGATATTCTGAATTTGGTAGACTCTATCTCTGTACATTACACCTTCCACCGTTGTTTTGACAGCCATTCCTTAGATGGATAGGATCATCTGATACATGTGCCCGTTGAATCGTTTGGATTATATAGTAGGGTCCACTAGATGAACAGTCCTGATTGATTAGATCAACCTAGCACGTGTAATGTGGAGAGATTGATCTACCATGTTTTACAGTGTTCATGCAGATTACGTACATGTCTACATATTTTCTAACTGTCAGCGTATTAGGTACTATATACGTACATGGCAATGGTTCAGTGCCTCTTGGTCTGGCCTACGGAAGCATGGGAGTTTCCTAGCCTTCGCATTTTTTACTCATTTGGAAAATACGGATGAGATCTAGACTGTTCATCCCATGGAATCCACTATAGATTGACTAATTTACAATAATCAACTTGATCGGACAAATCTATCCGTCTAATTAGTGAACATTTTAAAGTCGAATGTGAACCATTGTTAGCATTTGTACTCTTATTTTTGTATTTTTTATATTTATTCCACCTAATATACATCTAGGAATCTTCAATTATTGTGTACATGATGAATGTATGGTCTTGATTGTATCTTTCTATGACACGTGTACAATAAACAATGCGGATGCACCGACTTTACTGTGCCTTCAGAGGCACGGAATGAGCTCGATTCCGTGCATGCTCTGTTGACTTTGCCGCACCAAACTATAACCTGCCCTGATAAACACTAAAGAGATTCGCGCGAGTAAGGACAGATGAGACAATTCGCAGCAAACATGAGAATGTGACAAAAATATGAAAGATCAGGACCGTTCATAACGTCGTACATTCAGTGTATATACTCCCATCAAATTATAGTATGGCCCACTTATAGAATAGGTATGATTTCATCTGTTGAATGACCCAACCTTACTTTTCGAGCAGGTGATAGATAGGTGGGCCTCACATGATGAATGTACAGTTATGGAAGGTGCATGGGACCATGTTCCATGTACTGTGAATCGCATACTCCGAGGCGGATGGTCCTAACACTTCAACACGCCTTTGGAGCCTTTACAAGGTAGAAAAGACTCCTGACGTAGGTCCTCTGACGTGGGTCCACATGTGGGCCCCACTAGTCCTAGATTAGCGTCTAGGCGAGAACGAGGATCTCGACGCGATCCAACGGTTGACAGAGAAGCGAAAAAGGAGCACGCATACGGCATGCCATCCATTACGGCGCTCTGCAAAAAGGCATTGCAGTTTTTTTTTTTTTAAAGCCTTTTGCATGACGTCGCCAAGCGCCTCTGATCCGACGTGACAAACCACCCGTATCCGACCTGCTATCCCCGGTAATGAATAGTGGATTATCGTACGGCCAGATAGCCTAGCCGGTTAGCACCGGCAGCAAGCCTGTAACACCCGCGCTTGAAATGACAGTTTTGCCCTTTGCTGATCTTCGCCGCTTTATGCGGGACTAGCGATGGATGGATTGTCAGGGTTATTTTCGGAAGGGGGGAAATCCTAAGATCGGGTAGGCAATGGATTTTGTGAAAGCCCGAGAAGGATTTACCAATCGGGGACTGGAATCCTCTACACCAGCAGCTGTTTTAAGTGCGACCTCCATGTTGTATATATAAATCCACTCTGTCTATCAGGTTCCATCTTCGTTGTTACATCGTAAGGACGAAAATCAGCTAGATCCACAGCTCAGGTGGGCCACACCACGTGTAACAACCAGGATAATATGCTAACCGTAGATATGTTTGTGTGGCCACCGTGGTGTGTATGTTCCATCAAACCTTTTAATCAGGTGTAACTACTAGAATGAAAAGAAAAAAAAAAAAAAAAAAAGCTTAGCACTTTACGTAGTAATTTTACATTTTTTCCCCATTGGTGGGCCACATGTCAGCTTTATTTGGGCATATAATATGTACGTACGGTCCACATTATCTTTCTCACCTAATGGGAGGAGTGGATTTTTTCCACCTTGTTCATCTATTTTTTTTATATCATCGCAGGGACAGGCTAAAAAGTGAAGTAGATTGGAGTCTCAGGTGTCCTACACGACGGAAAACAGCGGTGATTGAGCACGTACCAATAAAAAATTTCAGAGGCTACAAAAGTTTTATATTTAGATGATACGTGTGTTTTGTGTACGTGACATCAACGGCATGTTAGATGAAAAAGAAACATTATCATATCGTGAAAAGTTTTTAACAGTGGGCATTCATTAATCACCGTTCCGTATTTCTTAGGGTGTGGTTCACTTGAGATATATATCATCCTTATTTATTAGGATTGTATGGTAAATAATTTAAAAATTTTGTTCATGGTAAATCTAGTAAAAAATGATATGATAGTAAAGAAAGATGTAATATACTCAAAATTTTAAGAATGCTTTGAAATACTTTTTATGGAATTATATTTGATAGGATGTTAAAATAGGTTGTAGTTAAAAAGTATTCAAAAGTAAACTAAATAGTCAAGAGACATCTGTTGGGAGGTGTCAAGAAATAAAATGAGCGGCTGAAATGTGTACAAAAACAAAATGAGCAATCAAAAAGCATATGAAAGTAGAGTGAGCGACTGAAAAGCATAAAACATGGTAGATAGGAGAGAAATAGTTATAAATAGGAAAAGTATTAAAAGAAAACTCTAGAGAAGTTTTTGGATTGTTGTAATGATTATAGTAATGGAAGAATGAATTGAAATAATAAACTACAATATAAGTTTATAAATATCATTAGAATGTGATAGAGAAGAATATTCAACAACAATTTCAATAAATAATAATTAATGAAATTAAATCTATTAATTTATCTTTTATTTCAACTTATCTTAAAAGTAATAATAATCAAATATTAGTAATTTTTAACTATAATATTTAGTTGTAATTTAAATTTAGGCTTATATGCCAGATTAATTATTTATTCAATACAAAAACAATTCTTTCAAGAGACATTTTTTCATTTACTTTTAATGACCGGTTGTAAGTTTTATTTTTTATTTGATTTGTATTAATATTTTGAAAGTCATTTTTTAAAAAAGTCACAAAATAACTCATTTTATAATAAGAACCTCACCTCTTAATTATCACTTGATTATTATAAATGGTTGTAAATGACTGAGTAAATGGATCTTATATCTTATTAGCTTATATATATAGTTAAGTATATTTTTATTTTGGTGACACTAACATAATTGAAAACAAACCGACCAGCCAACAGAATGGACGGTGTGGATGAAACAAATGCATCATGATGGACCACATTTTTTTCCAGTAGCACACAGTACCAAACCTCGTTGCTGTGTGCTATATATACACTAACAATCCGAGTCCATTCCAGTCCGCCAATCCAGCAAGACTACCAAGTGCATGTTCTCCACATTTAAACGGTGGTGACTCATCCACCACACATAGCGTACAGCACCATCAAACCAGACCGTCCAATTTTGGGCCCCACCTAAATGGACCACACACTCACCACTGAATTCAGAAAAAATTTTAATAGATGGTCAGATCACCATTCATCACCAGCGCAACCCATGCTTTGGGTGGACCTTCAACACAATCTAAGTACAACCGATGAGTCAGCAGATGGAGTGCAACGCGCATAGGTCTACTCGTTTTCAACGATAATGCGTTAAAAGTTAGGAGAGTTGGAATATATTTGGGGTAGAAAGAGAAAAGCAGTGGAGGGGTTTGGCGTGCATTTGGAACATTCATTCCTGACGGTACACGTGTCAAGTGGATAGATGGATTCTCGTGGCCCACCTCATAGACGGCTATTGTACGGCCACAAATGCAGAGATAGATAAAGAAAGGGTGGGTGGTTGGATGGTTCGGTTGCTAACCAATTCAAGCAGATGCCTGCACGCAACCGAATATAACCTTATTTGATATTTGTGTGGCCCACCTAACTCCATCAATACCCCTCATCTCTCTTCAATTTACGAATAAGTCCTCAGGATATTTGTTTTTTAACTCCTAATGGACGGAACTGCCCTTTTCATGTTAGGATGTATTAGTGGAGGTACCTGACCAACCACGCTTTAAGTACACGTACTGATGTGGCAATAGTGTGTAAGATCTGACCTTTCCATCAGGTGGGCCACACATTTATCAGATCTGTTTGATTCTCGAATGGGTCTCAGTATATAAAACAAACGGACGGTTTAAATATACTTTTGTAACTACCATTTTTTCTTTTTTTGGATGTTGTGGCCCACCTGAAAATTTAAATGTTTTAATTTTTAGAGTAGAAGATCTGGACGCTGTTCTCTACTGATGGAAAGGTTGGATCTCACACACGTGTGCTCTGTTTCCACGTGTGCTTACCGAAACCAGATAGTTCCTAAAATGAAAATTCTATCTTAGCACCACACTCACTATCTCTACACGCCTCTTCACATGCTGCATATTCTCTCAATATGGCAAGCATGTGAGTCATCTAAACCGTAAATAAGGTGGACCCCAGTGGGTTGAATATTACTGACCGAAAATATGGGACCCAAATTGGAAATCAGAAACAGTTATAAAACCATGCTAAGACTCCACATTCAATCTACATTAGTGGCGTACATATTGGTCATATAAACCTAATTTTTGTGTCATATCATATGTACAGAGGGTTCGAACTTATGAACGGATAAGATTCCCCACATGCTTGCCAAATTAGCGCGTTTTCTACTCTCAAAATGTGCATGGAATGCGTGCTGCAAGCGAGCAATCTTCATTGTGGGCGTGCACGAATGGTTTCATGATAGTGGAAGGCTTTTTTAAGTTCGTTGTGTAATGAATTAATCTTTGATTGGTTGTTACTCCAAGCTATACTTGGATATGGTCCTACCACTATAATCCAGGACCGTTCATTTGATGGGCTCTGCGATGGATGGCTCATGGTGTGAAAAGTACACTAATTGGATGATCCTAGCCATTGGACAATAGATTTTTATTTTGAAATCATGGACCATTGAGCCTTATTGTTCAAACGGGACCCACAAATTGGAGACCCATGATTGTTAGAGAAGGCCCGATGAAATGGATGGTTCAGATTGATCGATCCAGATATTGTAACAAATCAAGAGTCAATACCGACCAATGGAGAATAATCCAGTTAGAAGCGTGTAAAAAAAGTCTGGTTGCAAGCTGGGTATTATAAAGAGCTTCAGCGGAGGAAGCGTGTGAGGAAAGCGTGTTATCAAGGGTGGATGAAGTGTAAGACCCGGTCTTGTAGTTCTCAGGCTATTTTCCTTTAGGTAGGCCACGTGTACGGTGATCAGATCAGTTCAAGCTGCGTGACCTAACATGAGTGGGCCATTGGTAAGGTTTGATTGGCAACAACAATCGTGTCCGTCAGATCATTAAACAGATAAAATCACGGTGGTCAAATGAGTTTATCGGATGGTTAGAATCATTTCTATGGAAACTAGGGACCAGCAATGGCTTAAAAGCAGTGGGGCCCACCTATTGAAGTGGGACTTATAGTGGGCCATCTGGAGGACTATCATATGCTTCAGTAGTCCTTAGATGCTTTGCCTATTAATTCTAATCGGGAAGCGTCCTATCAATTCTCACAGGGACCCATCATTTACGGTCCGGAATCATCTCTAACACCTTCTTCACGCAGCGCGTAAAATACCTAATCTCTTTAAGCTCCACCATGTTGTATATGTAAAATCCTGTCCGTCCATCAGGTGCATCCCTTGATTATATATCATAGGGACACAAATCAGTCATATTTACTTCTAAGGTGGGCCACACTCAAGGGAACAATGAGAATAGTACGTTAACCATAGGATGGTTTATGGGGCTATCACGTCGTGTATCTTTCATCGAAACCGTTCATCAGGTGTTATTCAAAATAATGAAACTAATATGAAAAATTCAGACTAATCAATACCTCAGTTGGGTCACAGATCTTGAAATTAGATGTTTTAGGGGCAACTTTACATTGTCACCACTCGCATGGTCCACTTGAATTTTTACCAGTCTGATCTTTTGTTTCTACTGAGAAAATAAGGGTTACCCTGATGGATGGAGTGTATTTTACGCATACACTTGGTGGGACCCACATAGCTTGGGTGTTTCACACACTCCGCTAAAACAGGTGCTGTAAAGAATTCCTGTCCGTTATTTACAAACAGGCCCTAAAAAGTAAGGGGTAAGCATCTATAAAAGAAGATTGGTTGGCCATAGGTAGCTGTGGTGGCCCACTTTCACCGACCGTTACGATTGAAGACGTCAGAACCGTGTATGGACGGCTGTATCGTTCGCTACTCAAGTCCAAAAAGTCTCTCATGTCAACGACGCCGCGGTTGCGTGTAATCCCTGTTACACGGAGCCTGTGTAACCCAAAGCTCCGGGGGGGCCACCAAGATCTCGGTGTGAAATCTATTTCGTCCATCCTTTTGGTCAGATTATTTTTGAACGTGGTACTGAAAAACGAAATAGATATAAAACTAAAGTGGGCCACACCGAAAGAAAACTGTGGGGATTGAATTTCTTACAATGGAAATCTTCCTAAATCCTAGCGTGATCTATAGAAGACAAAAATGTCATCTAAGCCGTTCATAAGTTAATACCGCATAGGATTTAGGTAATTTATAAATATCATCTTGATTAAAAATGGGTATCCTTATGGATATTCAATGCCAAATTTTTTCCCTGTTGTGGCATAATTGAATATTAGATCTGCCTCATTTTTTAGATGAACATACTAAAATAATCAAAAAAACAGATGGATGGAGTGGATTTTATATATACAATACTTTGGGCCCCACAGAGTTTTGTATTACACGGCCTTAGTGTAAATGGGGTTACACGCAACTCCCGTCCGTCAATGTAGATACCAGGTAGACCTGTTCTAACGTTTCGACATGTGATGTATGCGCGTGAATATGCCGACTTCTATATCGTTATATACTAACGGTGAATGTCACGTAGTGTCCCAAAGATGCCATACGGACCATGCTGCACCATAATTCCTATTATATTTTAGAAATCTGATCCGTTAAATAGATAGGTCTCATTATTAAAATATCCTGGAAGAAATTTCAAAACTATCAGATCATCAGGTGAGAATTTCAACCAGTCACTGAAAGAACGGACTGTCAATGATTTGACACAATGTACAACTGTTTGATAAATGGATCAGATTGAGTTTTTTGAAATATGGTCTTGATGAAGGTTCCAATCTCCTACGGTGCTCTGATTTTCTCTACACACAAAACGTTTGTACATTGACGGTGCTGTATCGTAAGCTTTTGCATGCTGAGGGCTATACATGATCCTTCCCACTAAACAATTTTACTGGGTGGACGTGACACCATACAATGTTAATCTACGATTGGTTATTAAACGGTGGCAGCTATCTGGTGTGGACATGGGACATGTGTAGATCAATTCAGACCGTCCAATGGTGGCTCCCTTGATAGATGGAGGATATCAATAAAGTCACAGTGACTCTTGACATTGAATCGTTGGTAAATTCATCTTGACCGTTCATTTAACGGCAACTAATCAGACATTTAGAATCAACGATTTCTGTGAATTTCAGATCACGCTCCAACTGGGCCAGATATCTGGACCTCTAGATAAGAGCTGCATAAGTGCCACGTGTACTGTGGAGGATTACCACCGTGTATCACTTGGTTAGGGACGCACAACATCAACCGTTTATGAAGCGACTAACAGATTTTCAACAGAAGGGTATTTTCGTCAGTTTATGAGAATTAGGTGATTGCTTTCGTTAGAAGAGAGGAGGGGTACATACGGTCACCTGACCAGACGTTCATGGTTTATTTCTGGCATTTGATCAAATGGACTGAACTGGAGGGACAGATTTTAGCACCTCCCTGTAATTTCATCATGTCTATCAGACATGTATGAGATCTAAACCGTCCATTTGGTATTTTCTACAGTGAAGGATCTTGATCTAGAAATCAAAATGTTCGAACGATCCTGGCCTTTTAATTGGTGGCAAAAAAATCAACAGTAAAAGACAAAGCCCAGCAACGGTTCTCATTCGTGAGAATTGATCTTTTTATTTAATTGTAAAATATTTAATAATTTAATTTTCATACGATATTAAATGTATTTTCACAGTTGATGAATGGTTCAGATCATTGTAAGGATGGTCCAATCATACGATAAATAATCAGGAGGCACACAAATACAGTGGTCCACGAGACACGGAGGCTGATTAGCCGGTTACCTTCCCTCGCTTTATTTTAATGGTAGGGGCTTCGCCAACGAAGACAGCTTTCGGGATTTGAAATTCCACAAAGCGAATACAACACAATGTGCGTTCGCCACAACTAGTCAAATCACATAAACTCATTCACCGTTCATATGGAGTAGGCAAACGAAAATCTGGACCGTTCAAATAGTGGGACCTTCAATTGAAATATTTTCAAAGAAAATTTGATGGTAATATGCCACATTTATATTAGACGACTTGTACATCTTAGGAAAATAATTGGTGGTGAGCTCACAGTCTAGCCCAGCCAAAAGTAGGGGAGTTATATGATACTCCGGCGCCGTGTAACGCTTGACAGGCAGGCACTCATAGATCGCACACGTGGCACACCTTAACTCAAGTAACCTGATTAAAACTGAAGAATCCAGAGTCTCTAAAATGGTTTGTTTAAATTTACAGTCTCAAAATCAGGTTTATTGAATAATCCTGCTAACCGATTCTCATATACTGGTTTGTTTAAATCGAACCATTGGATATTCATCATTTTAGCCGTCCAATCAATATCTACAAATCAGTTGGTAGGAGCACGAAACAAGCATAAAAAAATTTCACCCATAGTTTATATTTTTAATTTAAGTACTTATATGCCACGTATACAATTTCTAAAGTGCCTGCGCATCCTGCATCACGCACTGCCAGAGTATAAAAGTTTTTTATCCGGGAAGGAATGTAACCGGCAAGTGGAGGTAAAATCCACGAGTCTACCGGGAGTTGGCAGTTGGAGAAACGAAAGAAGAATAAAACGAACCGGAAAAAGGAGCGGAGACGTAGATGAAGAAGCTCTTCTTCTCTCTTTTTATATAAAAGAGAGGAAAAGAGGGTATTTTTCTGCAGAAAGCAGAGCTTCCATGTCTGGCTTTCAAAGTAGCGATATCTACGGCTCCGCCGGAATCGGTGGAGGAGCGGCTAACTCCGTCCGACTCCAGTACCGATCTCAACCTGGAGGTATTCTCGTTGGCCCATATCAATCTCCTTCAGGTTTCGTTCCTCAGCAGCCTTCCTTGAAACGGTCTCTCACTGATTTGGAGAGAAATCAGCAGCAGCTGCAGCAGCTACAGCAGCTACAACAGCAGACTCTTCTTCTTAGATCGGTGAAACAGAGAACCCATCAAACATCTCCAATATCTCCGCTTTCTCCTATCGATTTCTCTGCTGTTTCTCCAGAAATTTCTACTGCTTGTTCTTCTGCGGCAAGGCTCCGTTTTCCCCTTCAACAGCAGCAGCAGCAGCAGCAGCAGCAGCCCAACAACCCCAACTCGTCTTTCATCTCTTTCTCGTCCGTTCCCAACCGAATCGCGGCCTCTGGAGCGGAACCCAACTCGGAAAAGATGCGAAATCAGTTGCAGGAGCTGGAAAGGCAGCTGTTGGATGATAACGACGATGAAAGCTCTGTTTCTGCGATTACCAGCAGCGAATGGAATGAGACTATGCAAAATCTCATCACCCCAAAACCCCTTTCTCCTTCTCCAACATCATCTTCTTCTTCGTCATCGTCCTCAACGTCGTCTCCGCCATCGTCGTCGTCGAAACAGCTGCTGACTGATTCTGCGACGGCGATTTCAGAAGGGAAGATAGATGCAGCGACAGCGATCCTCCGGCGTCTGAAGCAGTCGTCGAATGGCCGAAGAGGCGATCAGGAACAGAGGCTCACGGCATACATGGCCGCAGCGCTGCTAGCTCGCATAAACCCTTCCGAAGCTCCTCCAATTGCCGAGCTCTGCAGCGCAGAGCATCTCCTCGCCACCCAAATGCTCTACGAAGCCTCGCCCTGTTTCAAGCTAGGATTCATGGCGGCCAATCTCGCCATCCTCGATGCAACCAGAGACCAACCCAAGATCCACATCGTCGATTTCGACATCGGTCAAGGTAGCCAGTACATGACCCTCATCCACGCCCTCGCCGAGCGTCAGCTCGCCAAACCAACGGTCAAGATCACCGCCGTGAAGGATCCCAGCTCGATGATCGGCCGCAACAACGGCCCCGATCCTATTCAAGCTGTCGGCGACCGGCTCAAGAAGCTAGCCCAGCGTATCGGCATTGGGCTCCGTTTCAACGTCCTCTGCTGCCGGCCTTCCGAGCTCCGGCGCGAGTCGATTGGGTGCGATCCGGACGAGTCTCTGGCCGTGAATTTCGCTTTCCGGCTCTACCGAATGCCGGACGAGAGCGTCTCCACCGCAAACCCCCGCGACGAGCTGCTCCGCGTCGTGAAGCGGCTCTCCCCGACGGTGGTGACCCTGGTCGAGCAGGACCTCAACACGAACACGGCCCCGTTCCTCGCCCGGTTCGGTGAGTCCTGGTCCCACTACCATGCGCTCTTTGACTCACTCGACGCGACCCTGGCTCGCGACGGATCGGAGCGGGTCCGGGTCGAGGAGTGCCTTGCCCGTAAAGCCGCCAACGCGGTGGCCCGAGAAGGGCGGGAAAGGTTCGAACGGTGTGAGGTTTTCGGCAAATGGCGGGCCCGAATGGGAATGGCCGGGTTCCAACCAAGACCGCTCGGGTCCCATATTGCTGAGTCGCTGAGTGCGCGACTCGGAACGAGTCGAACTCACCCCGGGTTCTTCGTCAAGGAAGAAGGTGGTGGGATTGGGTTTGGGTGGATGGGTCGAATCCTGACCGTTGCTTCTGCCTGGCGTTAGATTTTCTTTTTTAAATTTTAATTTTAATTTTTGTTATTATGGTTGTTGTTATTGTTGTTATTAATTAATTATTATTAAATATTAGAGAGAAAAGACCAGAAACAAACGAAATAAATGCTCTGCATTGATGTGTGGCTGCAGCTGTGGAGTGGAGAGAGTGGGAATCGTTTGAGAGACAGAATAGCGAGTTATCAGGAACGGTACTTCTTCATTTATAGAAATCTGTACACCCTCTTTTCGTGTGTGCTCGTTCTGGATAAATTTCGAGCTATCCTGTCCGTTCGTTTCGATCGATTGGCAGTCGTCATGTTGGGCACTATCAAGTTTATCTGGCCAAAAATTTAGGCTGCTCCACTAAGTTTTTCAAACTATAATGGATGGCTGAAAAGTACTTTCTGAGGTTTCATAGGTCATTGGGCTGTTACTGATGGTGTGGCCCACCTGATGCTTCGAATAGCCTGATTTTGTTTATCTTATACGGTTATACCTATCTGATAGACGGCTTGGATCTTGCTCCTAATCCCTTGGTGGTATGTAGATGCGATGCGGTGGTTTGTGCATGATATACTGAGTGGGGTAGCGTATACGGGCGACTTCGGTGGAACCCTGACTGTGGGGCCGTCGGTGATGTATGTGCCTTATATCCATGCCGTCCATCTGTTTTTACCGCTCATTGTATGGTATGATTGTAAAATTGAAGCAGATCCATACCTCAGGTGGATCACACCACAGGAAACAGTGGTGATTGGCCGTTAATAACTTCTTGTGGGCCACAAAAGTTTTGGATCAAGCTGATAGTTGTGTGGCCCCTTCATCCAGGTCACTGGGGCTTTATCAACAGGTTGGATGGTAAATAAACATTGCATTGGATATCAAGATGATTTTAACGGTGGGTATTCAATCATCACTGTTTCTAGTGGTGTGGTCCACCTAAGATTTGGATCTTCAAAATTTTTGGGAACGTTCAATACAATGAGCTGTAAGAACGGATAGACGGTGGGGATTTAAAGCATATGCATCGCAGTGGTGGGGGTCCACTGAAGCCGCGCCCAGCGACACATCCACGCGAGAGTGCATGTGAACTTTTACATCGCTTTTTAGATCTGCTGCGTAAATTCAGGCCATTACCAATCTCAGGTGGGCCACAGCATATCGATGCGGATTGGCTGGTGTAGCACATCACCGATCTGGCTGGTGTGTTGACGTCATCCCATCATCAGGTATGTGTTGCATCCCAACCGTCCTTTCATTTGGCGAGCTCGTCCTAACGCATGAGCCGAAAAATAAGACAGATACAAAGATCAAAGGGACCACACTGCAAAAAGCAGTGGGGATTGAACGTCTACCATTGAAACGCTCTCGGGGTCACAATAGTTTTGGATGAGTCACAAAAATATGATATTTGTTTTTACTCTTAATCCAGGTATGAGTGACCTTATGAACAGATTGGATGGAAAATAAACACAATGGTGGGCCCTCCGTGCGTTTTAACGGTGAGAATCGTTGCCCCACTGCTATTTCTGGCGTGGCCCACAAAATGGATGAATGGTGTGGATATAATAAATACATCGTTTTGGCCCAATGTAACTTTATTCTCCTTTCAACTGTTCGTACAACACGGAGCTGGAGGAACCGCAGCACTCGTCTTCGCACGACACGTACCCACACCAGCCAATCCGCTTCCGATGAATGGCTAGAATGATGAAATTTCAACCGTCAATTTACCTATACGTTGTGGCCCACCTGAATAGTGATCTGATCTTTTAGTCATTATTTCCAACCTAATGAATGTTCGTATCTCGTACACGTATTTCATATTTACACCTGTAACTGCGTGTTATTGGTCGAGGTCTAATACAGGCCTGTCCACGTGTTTGGATGGCGAGTCGCGTTGTACAGAGATTGCTCGATCGCGACAAAGCAGAAACGCCTATCGTGAAACAGGCAGCGGGCCCACCGAGAGTTGGTGCGCGCCTTTATTCAACCATCCAGATTGGGAATCCCGACAAATTCCTTGAAATCAGATTTTGGTGCATCTACTGCAGGAAATCGTTAAAAAGCAGATTCTAGATCGTCCATTTGGTGGGGTTAACTATTCATGGCCGTCGATAGAAAACCACATCTTTCCACTAATCTCATCTAAGTTAGTCTGATCTGTAGTGATGGCCACCAAATGTATGGTCCAGATTCATCCAGCGCCAGCGAACGGCCACGAACTAATAAAAAAGGCTTATGGTGACGTACCGGTTGGATCCTCTTTCTTTATCACAGATACTCTGCTAGACGGTGATGTATGATACGCAGTCACTAAGAAATTGCACGCGTGCCTAAAAGGTAACATAAATGAAACTGTCTAAATCGTGGGTCCCACTTTAGATGGTCGTAAATGAAAACTAGTTCGATTCTATTCTATTTACTAACTGGTGGACATTTGATTGGACGTCTAAAATGAAAAGTAGTCAATGGTCAGCAATCAACCAACAGATGGCCATTGATTAAGAGTTACGGAACTTCAATCAAACTGCATTTAGGTTGATGACCTATCGACAGTGGGTCCCACAATTTGGATGGTTATCCGTTGGCTAATATATGCCACGTAAGAATATCTGAGTGTCTGTGTATCAAACTTTCTACGCTACCAGAGCATCAGGGGAAGCCTTTCGCAAGCTTTTACAAAAGAGAGATGCTCCAATGCTTACCGAGCACTATAAGTTATAGTGCTCCTAGTTGCATCGGAACACTTGCATAGTCCGATCCATTGATCCAACCGTTTATTAAGTTCAACGTTCTTTTTATGAGCTACAATGCAAACATCACATGATTTGATAAATACCAACCATTTGATCGATGGCTTTTACCATGGATGGTCAAGATCATTTAAATAGCAAAACGCCAAATAAATAATCTGTTTCATCTATTTGCTAGGGACTATCATGGATTACTTATGATTCCAAAGATTCACTTTTGTTGGGCATACTTGTATCCATTATTTTCATATATTAATTCCCCTGCATGGGATGATTCTTTCAACAACTAACTATAAATAAACACAATCAAATATTCTTAGCAAATCGGTATACAAGTTGAAGAGATTATATATATATATATATATATATAGTGAATCATTATATAAATTGAAGTTTTTTTTTTTTTTTTTGGTTAAACATAAATTAGAAATGTAGTGAAAATGATTGAATTTTCTTTGAATTTCAATGTACTTGATCAATTCCGTCGAGTACACTAATCATTCTCTCAAATACTACTTACGAAATAACATATTCATTATTCTTATCAAGTCGTCATACAAAATAAGATTTATTCTTTTGTCAAGGTAAATTTCCTTTTGCGAAAAAAAATTTAAAGAATATCATGTAATTGACTTGAATTCTTTTTAAATTTTTAAATTTCAATGACTACAGTAAAATTCAAAGAGAACATAGTGTAATAACTCTAAATTTTGGTGCATTAAAAAAATTAAAATAAATATTTAAAAATTTTATTTTTAAATAAAAAAATAAAAATAAATGAATAGTTGAGTTGGTGGAGATGTTCTTAGTTGAAAGAGAAGTTTAAGGATCGATTCTTAAAGTAGTAATAATAATTTTTATCAAATATATTTTTTTAAAAAAGTTAAATTTAGGATAAGGGGGGATGTACTCATCCTATTTTATGAGAATTTTCTTTAAAAAAGGATACGAAATTTTCTTTAAAAAAAAATACGGAAGGTTTCTGCATTAAAAAATATGATAGGAAGTAAAAGGAAGAGAAAATTCTAAGAAGGCTCAATCAGATAAGTTTTAATCGTTGGATCTTTTTAATTTTTTATTATTACATTAATTTTTTTTTTAATTTATACAATGCATGGTGTGGATCATCTACATTATCATCGTATAGGTGTGTAGAGTCAATTTTAATAAAATGATATTTTTATGATTTCAAATCTAGTCAGTAATATTTTAAGAATAAATAAAATGGATGAAATTTGATTGTGTTAAGATGGATTTGTACGGATCATATGATCCATTAGACTAAAATATATAACGGCAATAATTTTCAAATCAATCTGACCATCAGATAGACCACACTAGTCAAATCTATAAATGTTTAATAAGGGATCTTAGATTTTTGCACAAGTGTTGGTATCACTTGGCGTAAAAGGTTGAGATAGGTCATTGGTGTATGTTTGGTTAGATCCATACCATTCATCAAATGTGTATAAATAAAACATAACTAAACCTCAAGAATCTTAATGATCTGATTATCCAATAGGCCACCTCAATCAAATAATTTTCAATCAGTTTTATAATATTAAAGAGAAAATAAAATATAGAAATATAAAATAAAATTTTTAATTATTTGATTATTTTAGATCTGATCACTTAAGATATATATAAATGTGGGCCCCACCATATAAAATAATTAGATGAATAATAATGTTGTTAATATAATTGATAGGAACTCTGAATTCAAACTAACTTAATGATCTGATTATCCAATCAGATCATATGAATTGGTTAGATCTATACCATTCATCCAATGTGTAGAAATAAAACATAACTAAACCTCAAGAATCTTAATGATCTGATTATTCAATAGGCCACTCCAATCAAATAATTTCCAATCAATTTTATAATATTAAAGAGAAAATAAAAGATAGAAATATAAAATAAAATTTTTAATTATTTGATTATTTTAAATCTGATCACTTAAGATGTATATAAAGGTGGGCCCCACCATATAAAATAACTAGATGAATAATAATGTTGTTAATATAATTGATAGGAACTCTGAATTCAAACTAACTTAATTACCTTATGGATTCTACACTATCAGACTTAGGTGAGTAACCCAACTTGTTTCATGATTCATTAAAATTAAAATAAATCGTTCATGATTATTTGATGGTTTGATATACTGATTTGAAAATTTTGTTATGATAATTGTATGCTAAATTTATACGTGAATATTTTTATCAAAATAATTATACTAAATATGAAAAATATACATTTATATATCATCCATCATTCATTGCATTGTATAATACGTGGTTGATCCTATGGCCCTCCTTGGAAGAAATGTCGATCCTGATAAATCGTTATCAGATGCGGGCTATGCCAAAGCTTACCGAAAGGTGGAAGCTTACACAATGGATAGATGCTGGTTGACGACCTCCAACCCAAGTAGATGGACGATTATCTCATCTGATACATTCATACATAATTTGCATTCATATCATTATATATATATTTTTATGTTATTTTAATTATCATGATTATGAACCATGCTGGGTTATTTCATTAAGTCTGCCTAGCTTACTTTTTTACTAATAGAAAAATCGTATAGAGGAGTCATTAACAGATAATATGGCGCAAGAATCAGAAGAATATACCGTACCTGAACACGATCCATGTGAAATATGACCATACTTATCTAAAGATGAAGTGGCGGCATAAGAATATTTCTGATTACTTGCTAGCATTGTTTGATTAATGTAAAATATATATCGGTATTGATTTTGATATTTTAAGAAATTATTTAGATTTATTTTATTGACACAATGTTAGTCTGGAATAAACATAATTATAGTACGATGATATAATAAATGAATGATTTTTTAAGTTTATTTTATTTTAAAGATTGTCAAGATTTATATATACCTGGTTGATTGGTGCTAAGTATTATATATGTGTGATTGAAATTATAGTACAACTTATACTGAATATAATTATCATCTCTGATAAAACTGACTAAAGAATTAAATTAGTACAATTTGTATATGAGTTACGAATTGTAACTCGGATCTAAAGGTGCATACTCTCTATCCGAATTTCAAGGCGTGACAACTTAATTAATTTAAATATGCTCGGTGAAATTTATAAATTTCTCATTGATTACATCATTTGTTTTTTCAAATATTATTTACAAAAAAACACATTCATTCTTCGTTTATAACTGCCCACAACTATTTAAATGAAACACGAGTTTAAGAAGAAGAAAAAGAGTATGATAAAGTAAAACACAATTTTAAATAAGAAAACACTTGTAGATAAAATTTGAAAGATTATAAATTTATGAGTACAACCAGCTTGAAGCAATTAATGAAACTCTCATAAATATTATAAACATAAGATGACAATAATTGAAGTTTTAAGATTGAATAGAAAATTTTAGTAAGAAAAATGAAGAGAATAAGATGGATTTTTAGATAGAACCAGATAAACAGAATATAAAAAAAGAAGAAGTAAGAATATGTCAGTCCCAAAAAAGTTCATATATTTAGAAATTAAAATTAAAATTTGGAAGGTTCAGTTAGGCTGTCAAAATAATAAAGCCTATAGGGAGAAATTTCTCTTCACAAAAGATATATGCTCCACTGCTCACAGAGCACTTAGAAGTTATAGTACTCCTAGTTGCATCGGACCATCTTGGATGGCTCATGATTCTAAAGATGCACTTTTGTTGCCCAACATTAACCATAGCATCCACAGCTTGGGAAAATAACGGCTTAAAAAATAAGGCTAAATGAAGGATTGATTGGATCATCCAACCAGTGCTACTTTTGTTTTAATAGTTCATGAAATGTGTTTTGTACTTAATGGACCGTTCAGATTTTTCGATTGAACTGTCCAAGGGAACAGATGCAACTAAGGAGCATATAACTTACAAAGAAAGCCCCTCATGTTTAGGTAAAAAAAAAGAGAAGCGCTTTGATACTCTGGCAGACTGTGATAGATGATACACAGGCAGTTAGATCTTACTGAGAAATTGCATGCGTTGGATACAATTTATTCACACTAACCATTCAAATTATGGGAAAAAGTATAGCTATCTCTATTAGATTTCCGTCCATTTATTGGATGTTTGAAAATGAATAATATCCAATGGTCATATTTCAAACAACAAGTGTTCATGAATCAGAGGTTAGAATCCTTCAACAAATCTGGTTCTTATTCTGTAACTTAGATAAAGTGTGCTCCGCAGTTTAAACGGTTTAATTTGAGTTGATAAATGACACGTGTACCATTCATATGTGCTTGCGTATCAAGCTACATACGCAACCAGAGTATAAAATAACACCCCATTAAGATAAAGAAGCATTTATGCCAAAGGTTGGCCGTAGGTAGGGCCGTGTTTGATTTCGTCCTTACGAGTATCTGTTCTCCGATATCATACGTAATCGGTGGAACTGACTTATTCCCACGTGTACTCGTAGGCATGTGTCGTGCACGTGCGAGTGTTGCGAAGTGGGGCCCACAGGTAATCAATTGTCGGATGATAAGGCCCCTTAATCTCTGCATTGGTAGCATCATCCAGAAATCACGCGTCAGTAATGGTTTTGACCGTCTATTTTTCTCAATTGAATATGAATCACTCACTGTAGGTTTTCAGCCGTCCCTTTGAGTGTGACTAATCAACGGGAAGGCAATCTACTGAGAGTGAATTCATTGAATCTGACCTATCCTGGGTGGGCCCACCTAATGGATAATGTTATACCGTGGTCGCAAGTGGACCCTATCTGGTAATGTGTGATTAGTGTTCATTAGTCTCGACGCACATGGAACTGTTTTTCCCCTGGAATTTGTACTGTTGGACACGTGTCCCAGCACAACTACCCACGTGTTGATGTAGTTGTAAATGTTTTGTTATATCACACGCATGCGCAGCCGGCCACGATGACGTAATCCCACGTGTCAATATGATACACGTGTAGAGCCCACCATGTGAGTTTTAGATTAAATGGACCAAGACACATGCCGGCCTACTTATCTGTTTGGTCACGAAATCAAATGGACGGATGAAAAGCTTAGTATCGTTATCCATCCTTTTCATTGGTTGTGGTCCACCACGAGATGAATACCATAGCCACAGGCTGTATTATGAGTGAGGGGTGGGCCCCACATGATGAATCGATCAGATGTTGTGTCGATGTACGGATATGGTACATACGCATGTACGGTTATTTAGTGAGTTTCAAGATTGGAAAGGTGGTGTTTCGGTCTCGGTTCATACGCTCTGCACCATTTATTACTTGAGGGATACTTGCAGCCGAACTTTTCGGAATCGGATTCGGTAGTACCCCTACAGTACCGACGTCGGTGCTGGAGGAGCTATGTGGGACCCACCATAATTAATGTGCATTATCCATGCCGTCCATACATTTTTAAAGATCATTTTAGTGCACGATCCGAAAAAATGTGTCAGACCTAAATATCCGGTAGACCACACCACAGGAAACAGTGGTGATTGAACACCCATGATTAAAGACTTCGTAGGGCCCACTGTAATGTTTATTTGTCATCCAACCCATTTATTAGGTCACAAAGACCTGGATGAAGGAAAAGAAGGAATATCAGATTGATCCAAAGCTGTCGTGGCCCCAAAGAAGTTTTTAATGGTGGCCGTTCAATCACTATTGTTTCTTGTGGTGTGATCCACTTAAAGATTTGGATCTGCCTAATTTTTGGATTCATGACGTAAAATGATCTGGAAAATGGATGGACGGCGTGGATAAAATACATACATCATGGTGGGCCCACGAAGCTTTTCCAGCACCGGCCGGGCCCGGATCGGGTACTACCCCACCGGGCCCAGCTAGAGATGGACGGTCATGTCAGGGGCTCTGTGGGACCCACCGAGATCTATATTTTAGATCCACGCCGCTCATATATTTTGAAAGATCATTTGAGGTCTCGAGACTAAAAATATGCAGATAGAAGGCTCAATTGGATAACACCACATGAAGCAGTGGAGATTTAAAGCCCACCGGTGAAATCTTGTTGGGGGCCACAGAAACTTTGAATCAATTTGATATTTATGTTTTCCTTTCATCAAGGTTTATGTGACCCTATGAACAGGTTAGATGGCCAATAAACATCATGGTGGGCCCTAAGAATTTTTCAACGGTAAGATTTCAATCACCATTGCTTCACTTGGTGTGGTGCAGCTGAAAATTCGATTAACCTTTATTTTGGGATCATGACTTAAAATAATCTTTTAAGATAGATTGAAGGCGTGGATATAACATATACATCACCGTGGGTCCCACACAGACCCTGACATCACCTTCCATCTCTCTATAGCGGGGGGGGTTGTAGTACCCAATCGGCGCCAGCACCGACCAGCTACCGAATCCGAGTGCAAACTTTGATAGGCCAGAGCGCGTGTATGAGAAAGCTGACGTACATGCCACTACGTATACCAGCGTGGCATTCGTGTGGAAAATCTAATCCGTCCATCAGGTGTATTTTACTATTTAAATGACGTAAAAAAGATTCGGGATTTTAGAAACAGTTGGACGGGCACGAATATTTCATCCAAGTCTTTTTTAGAATTAGATTATATATTATTTTGTAAACTGTGGCCCATGTAAAAATTGGACCACTCTGATTCTCATAATGTTTTATAAAAATATTATTTCTACTATGATGAACGGATTGGATCTCATATATCTCCTCCATGACGGCACATTTATGGCGTGTGCATGTACTGATTTGTATACGCGTGTGGGCCTAAAGAAGCCACTTCAACCCATTCACTAAAAGAGAGTTATTTGATACTCCGGAGTATGACGCTTAATACGCAGGCACTCAGGGATTATGAGCGTTGCATACGTAAAGTCATAAAAATAGTAAAAATGTAGAGACCACTGTTGATAAATCATAACCTTTGACTCGTGAATGCTTGTTTTTTGAAATAGAACCATTAGATCTTTTTATTTTCATTTTAAACCGTCAAATAAATGTCCACAAATTATATAGTAATATAATCAATTAATCTGATTATTTTTATTTATAATAAATATAAGACTGGATCACATAATCTAGACAATTTTATTTAAATCAATTGTACGCCACGTATGTAATTTCTAATGCATGTGTATCATTAATCACGCTCTACAAGAGTATCTCTCTTCAAAAAAAAAAAAAAAAAAGCATCATGCAGTTCGCATCACGGAACTTCCATGCACTTCCTTCCCACCATTACACGTGTATGAAGATCTAGACTGTTAATTGTTTTAGGACGCTTAGTGGATGGCTTCAGTGACCAGATTACTCCAACCAGTTCCGAGTTTTTGCAGTTTAATATGGACCGTTCCGAATTCTTGATTTAATAATATCTTGATCAGATAGCCGCACATATAAATAAATTCCCCTCAACTTTCAAATATGATCCACCCACGTGGTAAAAACCAAATCAACGGTCTCGATCATCACACACGAGTTCCAAATGCACATTAACCCTCCTAGAAGTCCATTATATGCGCGCGTAGATTATCGCATTCCTCTACAATAAAGCGAAGAAACTTAGGTTGCACTTGCACCGAACGTATTTAATAAAAATCATCATTCCATGATGAAACTCACGAAAGCAGAGAGCTGTTTTAATCATTGGAACTAATCCGGTGTTTTTTTTTTTTTTTTAACACACGCCCACACACCCCCACACACTCACGCCACACGCCCACACACCCCACACACGCACACCACGGGATTTCGCCACCATGGGTACTCGAACCCCTGACCCGGTGTTGAAACTCCAAGGAGTCTACCACCCGGGTAAGCGTAAGGACGCAACTAATCCGGTGTTAAACACACATACCTAAGTTTGGTAGGAGGAACTCCATCTCCATACATGTCACACGTGCACACGATCTCGACCGTTCATCCAATGGCCCACATATGATGTGGGTCATATCTTGAGCTATTCGGGCATCACAACTAACGTGTGGGATCCACACACGGAGAGAGAATATTACTAGATAACTTAGATATAACATAAGTGGAGAATTTTTCTATAGTTTGGTAAGCCAAGCTGTTTACATTGTATTTGCAGTTACTAAATTAAATAATACGTGTGGACTGACCCTAAGTCTAAAGTTAGATTTATGGATAATTAATAAAATAATGCTAACTTCCCGCGATTTAAGTGCTATGTTTGTACCGGTTTGCTAGGGCTCACATGCATCCCTCTTCACATGAACTATTACATCACTTTCTATCTTGGTGTTTTATCTTATGTCAATGGATTCGATTAAACTAGATGGGATGAGCCAATGAATATAAAGTGCATGAATATGCAGGTGGGCTTATAATATGTGTTCACATGCATGGGGTTGTAATACTTTCCTCTTTTATTATAAACAACCAATCATAATCACTATGGTTATTTTGGCAGTTGGAGGAAAAATGAACTATGATGGGTTGGATGTAACAATTCTATTATGTGGGCCTATATAATCAATGGTTTAGATTGATCAAACATATTGACCATTCGATATTTGGACTGAGCATATTGGTGAGCCCTTAGTAGTTATGACCAAGTTAGATTAGTAAGGGGTGGTTTACTTAGATTGTACTAGGTATGCATAATATTTAAAAGATACATAGACTATTATAGCGAGGAGACTCGCGGAGTAGCTACTAAGGGTTGAACAATTTCAAGTTTTTTTATTTATGCAATTCCAAGTTTTATTTTTATAAATAAAAAATTTAGTTTCCTTGCCTTCACATATGTAAAAAATCTATTCTTCAAGTTTCATCTTCGTATGTTGACACTAGACAGGACTTCTAATTATAATATGTGATTTAGATTAAGTATGAAATCTGACGTTATCTTAATAGGAATTTTCGATTTAATGAAATGAATTGGATTTCAAAAAAAACATTTTGATTCATTGCATTTTGAACTAGAGTTCTAACAAGTGGTATTAGTGCAGTCTGGTTTCATGATAACAGTTGCTTTCCGAATTTTTCCAATGATGTGTTTGGATTCTGTTTGGCACTTAAACCAGTCAAATAGTAGTACTGTAAGTGATGTGTGGTGTGTGTATTGATTGAGTTTATGGCTTGAATTAATGATACGTGTTTTTTTTAATGACTGTATATTTATTATATGATTGTAAGGCTTGTGAGAAGCAGCTGCTTTTGGATGATTCTTAGTTGTGTTCTTTAAGATTCTGCATCCAATGATTGATCTCATCTTGACTTTTTAATTAGATTGTCCTGATTTTGTAGTATTGTGATGTACAATGTAAATCTAGTGGATGTATTTCAAGTTACTAAAATTGGATCATGAACACCATTAGTACTCAAGTATACATATGGGGTCCATTGGAAAGCTTATGGAGAGAAAATAATTATGGACGATTTAAATCATTCCGGATGTGGTCCATGTGACACCTAAGGCCTTGTCAGTAATTCCCTTCCATTCAATTCTATCCTTATGTGCTCCGGGAGGTGGTCCATGTGAGGCTTAAGGCCTTGTTAGTGATTCCCTTCCATTCAAATCTATCCTTACATGTGTAGCAGAGAGATGGTGGGAGGCATGCACAAGCATACTGTTACCCCTCTCTCATCCTTTCTGCATGCTACATAATCCTTCTTCTCCTATTGGTTGTAAATTTCAATTTGGAAATTTTCAAAATCTTTACCATTCTAAATATATAAAATTATATTTTTTAAAATATTAAAATCTGAAAATTTTTCTTGATTAATGGCCCCATATGTCCTTCACAATCCACACTATTTGATGTTAATTTGTCATATTATATATATATATATATATATATATATATATATATATATATATATATATATATATATATATATATATATAGAGTCAGCTCCCCTGCACACCTACGCACATGTGTGCCTTTGCACATGTGCCATGGGTGTCTAATTTGAATGGTTCATGTGATGCGGAATCCCATGAAACCCCATGTGATAAATTTTCACCCCGATCTAAAATTCTGGTGGACCATAGCAAAGAGAAATGCAAATTAAGGGAGAAAAATGTTTTCATTTTTCATGGCTCATCAAAGTCTTAGATCAAAGTAAAACTTGGGCGCGGGAGGTTTCACGAGGTTCTGCTTCACATGAATGGTTCAGATTTTGGATCCACATCACGTATGATGGGTTCTCAAAAAAGTTCGTACGTAGTACGTACAAACTGGTTCGCAGGTGAGAGTTTTCATGTGTGTGTGTATATATATATATATATATATATATATATATATATATATATATATATATATATATATATATAAAATGTTTTTTCAAACATGTATATTCGTGCATGGATCAAAATATGGGACGACTAATATGTGACGACTTAGGGATGTGAGGTCCACCCTTGGCTTCATAAGAATCAAGCCTCGTAGCCACTGGACTGTTGGATCAATCTGTTAGGTTCAAAATTCGCTCATTTGTTAGCCTTATGTAGTGTTGATGATGTCATTAGATTGTGGCCCACTTTTGGCAATTTTTTGCTTCCCTTGGACAATGTGGTCTAATAATTTCATTTTCCATGATGAGCACTTCAAAACAAGTGGTCACTCACCCTGATTGGAGTTTGGATTGTGAAGTTATTGGACTAAAAAAATTGGCGGCTCATTGATAGGCATATCTTATGATCCAATGGTTGAAATGAGATAAAATTTGATCTAAATTATCTTCCCAATATGTTCTTTGAGATGGTCTAGTTGGATTAGACAAATTCTACCCATATTTGGCTAAATTGATCATAGCCATGTTAAGGCATAAAAATGAGAAAGGATTGAAGAAAAGAAAATTGAAAAGAAAGAAGGAAGAAAGGAAATGGAAGAAGAAAAAGAACAAAAGTCTTTGAAGTCGATTGCGCGGGTCCACTCAAATGATATTGGTTGTGTGGGTCCATGCAATGAAAATGTCAGTTGCGCGGGTTCGCACAACTGATTTCAGGACATGATTCCCATGAATGATCAAGATTGATGGAAGGTGGGTCCCATGGCACTAAGATTGAGGTTTCGCACGTGTGGTGGCCTATAAATACCCTCTTTCCCCCTTCATTTGGACTGATCGAAGATTTTGGAGAAGAAGTTGATGGCTTGCGCGGACTCGCGCAAACCATGTCAGTTGCACTGGCCCGTGCAACCAGACTGCCCCACAATTTATAATGAAGAGAAGCTGAAATTGTGTTGGAATGATCAGTCTCCAGATTTTCTTCAGTCCAAGTTATAAGAAGAGAAATCAGTTGATCGAATCTGCACAATATTCCTCTTAAAGAGATGATCAAATCACAAGTCGAAGTGCTATTGAATTTGACATCTGGCTTGAACATTTGAACTTCATTAAATTCTGTACTTTAAATAATCTGTCTTAAAATTAAGGGATATTTGAGGATGTAAATGAACTCAGTGTTAATAATATGATGATTGTTCTTAATAGACTCTTTCTCTATTACATTTAAATAAGATAATCTCTCAAATTGAATGCATTTATTTCTTATTCGAAACAAAATGACGGCTCTGCTGGAAAATTATATCTTATTTAATGATAACATTGAAATAGTTATAGAACTTTCATTGTAGTTTGTCGTCTTTCTGATGCTAAAATGACGACTCTCAGTGGAAACATCCTCCCCTTCATCTCTTAGATATATTATATTATTACTCAAATAATGATCATGATTCTTATGTTTCATTTTGAAGTAAAAAGACAATGTTGCAAACTACGATCAAATGACAAACTCAGCAATGAAGATACATTTCTATTTCACTGCGACTGGATTTATGGTGGAGTATGCGTTGGACTAGCCATCGAAGTGCGAGACTCAGTCTCCAGAAGGTAAAAATGACTTAGCTCGTACAATGGTTAGAGTCATATCTGCTTCACCTCAAGTATTAGAAGATGGCGAGAATTGGACTGTCGTGACACCTCGGAGAAGTGGGGATCAAAATGCGAGAAACCTTAGAACAAGTCTGCCTTCGCCACGAATCAGGAAATCGATAACATGGAACGTTGCCAGAAAGAATCCGGAATTAGCCCCTCTTACCATATATCTTAGACATACGGCCCCACAGCTAGTATCGCGTGACTTCCCAGCCCTAATTGCTCTAAGAGTCCGATGGACGAAAGAACAAAAAGGAAAAAAGTTACTCATAAAGTCACCTGCTTCTATGATGTCTTGATCAATTAGTTGCAGTGGAAGTACGGGAAAATCAATCAGGACTCCTCTCTTAGTAAGCCCCATTACATCAATGCATTCTTATTCCACTCCGAATATGGCTTCCTCAGCAAGTAGAGAAGCTACAGTACATATGGCTGGGACAGATCAGAGGACTACGCCGACTACAGAAGACCGTATGAATGAAATGTCACAAGCGTAGAGAACGTTGATAGAAGCATGTATAAATCTCAGAGAGGCCTTGGTAGCCCTTGCACGTAGCCCAGATAGCGGCTTCTCCAAAGGTTTTCAGCCACAGGGGCAGGATCACTTGGATCTACTCTAGCAGTAAGGGCCATAACCCAAGAAGAAGTATGACAAGTTGTTAGGGAAGCGGTCAGGGTTGAAAGGGAACGCGAAAATGTCGGTCGATTCAGATATCGAACTCTATACCCATGGAAAGTAGAGGACATCCTGTTCCCATCCAACTTCAAGCATCCAGATTTTCAAAAATTTAATGGAGAAGGATCGTCAGAGGAACATTTAATGCATTTTATTGCTACTATGGAAAATTTCTCCACGATACCATAATACTGTCTATGGTTGTTCGGATCATCCTTGACAAGCAAAGTGTTTCGACGGTATTTTAGTCTAGCTCTAAGATCGATACGCACTTGGGAGCAAATACAGGATGCCTTCATGTCAAACTTCTTCTCTTCAGAACACGATGTTAATATTATAGAGTTAGCTTCGGTGCGATAAAGAGAAGGACAACTAGTAGAGAAATTCATAAACAGGTGGAAAATGTTGGGAGCTTCTTGCGGACAGTTATTGGAAGAGAAAGAACAATTAAAAATGTGCTTAAATTCCATAGAAACAGGAATCACATTCGGACTTACAAGTTCTAACATAATTTTTTTTCGAGAATTGACAACAAAAGCACATGCTTTGGAATTGATGATTAGGAAGATGCCAGTATTTCAAGGCAGAGCGGACTGAAGGGGATCGAGTAAACTGTTAGTGAATACTGTTTCTCATGAAAGAAAGAAAAGTACTGTCTATAACAAACGAGAGGCCAGAAAAAGAGAAGATTCAGACTTGTAAAAAAATCAAGTGAATGATAAGCGAACTTGATTCAATGATTATCACAGAGAATATGATTTTGAAAGAGAAGACGTTGCGCCAATAATGGAACAATTGTTAGCCACTGGAACTATTCAATTACCTCAGCCCAAACGTCCAAAAGAAGTCGAAATAATTAAAGATAAGAGATATTGTCGTTATCATCGTTATGTTGGGCATCCAATAGAGAATTGTTTTACACTAAAAGACATGTTGCAAAGAATGATAAAACAAGACGAAATAGTAATGAAAAAAGACGAGAACCAAGATAAGAAGGCGACTGTGAATACCACATTTGCAGGGGAGCTACTAAAAATTAAGAGGGATAAAAGGAAAGCTGTTACAATAAGAGAATGGTTGACAATGGTAAATTCATTCAGCAATTTTTGTCATGATTAAGAATTTGTCAAATTATTTCCTAAAGAGGTCACTCATGGTTTTGCTTCTATCCGCCAAGGAGAGGATGAACCGGTCAAAGAATTCATTAATCGGTGGAGAATCCTGGGGGCATCACGCATACGATGGGTGAAAGAAGAAAATAATCAAGTTAAGGTATGCATGGAATCTATAAAGCCAAGTATTGTGCTGAGTCTTGAGGGTTTGAATTTACAGACGTTTCAAGACCTGATTGAAGAAGTTTGTAGTTCGGTAAGAATTATTGCAAAGGTGGCTGACTTTCATCTAAGTTAGTTAGTTCTGAACCCTGGAAGAGATCTGACTGATATAATTAGAGAAGGAAGAGAATGGAAGAATAAAAAAAAAAAGAGCAAGGAGGATCATATATAAGAAATATGAATGAGCATACGATCAAGAAAATGAAGAAAACATTTGCACGACTTAAGACTTATAAGAAGTATTCATTTGCAGAAGATGATATGCTCCCTATGCTGAACAAATTGCTGAAAGTTGAAAAAATCATATTGTCATGGCCAAAACATCCGAAGGAAGTGAAGAAAATGAATGAAGGTGATTATTGTTATTATCATCATTTCCTCGGACATCGAATAAAAAATTATTTCAGTTTGAAGAAAAGGTTACAGGAGATGATTGATGAAGGAGGAATCGTTATTAGGAAAGTGTATGAAATAAAAGAAGGGATAATAATACACAGGCTTGATTAGTTCAAAACTGGGGGCAAGACTATTCTTGGGCAAACAGTGTGAGATGACATAGTGACAATGTATGTGTTGAAGGAAACAATATCATGATTTTGATTACGAAGATTCCAAGAGCAATGCTTTCTAATCAAAAGGTGGCATGATAAGTACAGGAGTAAAAAGGCTACGAAGATAAAGTCATGTACCCTCCTTCATATGAATAAAGGGCACAGTTTCTCAAATGTATCAGAAGCATTGATGATTGCTGCTCAAGTATTGATGATTATTACCAAGCATTAATGATTACCACTAGCATTGACGATTATTGTTAAAATTTCCAAACATCGAAGATTATCGCCAAAGTTAGCAACTATCGCTGTCATTATTGCTCATATAAGTCAAAATTTCTATCATCGTCGTGCTGATACACTACTTTAAATATAATATGAATGTTCTCATAATATTATCAACAATGGTGAAATATCAATTGTTGATTCATCAACTTTGGCAGTGGAACGAACTGTATAGTCAATCATATATAAAGTTAATGACAGTGATGACAACTCATTTCTTAAGGCAGCATAACCAAGCCCTATACGGCCAACTATGCACAAAGCCTATCTCCATTGTCATTCGGGCAGCGGCGAGAAGCTAATGGTCATAAAAAGCCCATGAAGGCCATCGTACGCATACTCATGCGGGCAGTGGATGAAGGCAGTGACTTAAATCTCTAAAGGGCCAAAAAGTCCTTAACGGCTAATCACGCGTAACACCCATGCTGTCTGTATAGCTTTTCCGTAGTGTCATGGGGAACGAATGAAATTGCCCTCCTGTGAATGGGCTCGACCTTACAGACGAATAAAATGTGGGTTGCAGTGTGCGCTCTTTGGTCGTTAACCATAGATAGGCCAACCGTGCATAAGACCCCCCAGATCCTTGGCTTGATTTCAGTAGTAACTCATGAGGAAGGGCCTAAACCTACTCATTACTGGACTGAAAATTCTGGATTTGGTACCCTAAATGTCGCCTTGTGCGCCTCGTGAACTCTAGAGAGTTATTGCGGCAAACCTTGTGCGTAAATCCAACCGAGTTCACGTCCCCAATAACTTCACTGGGCCCCTCTGATGGATCACGGTTTATGAACTCACCAGGCTGTGAGAAGTTCAGTAAACTCATGAGAGTTATAGAGACTATCACGTGAGACCTGACTCCACTACTTAAGAGTTTAAAAAACTAGGTGGCTCCACTACTTAAGAGCTTAAACTATGTGTGATCATCTAACTAAATTGAAATCTAGTTCCACCTATTTTTTAAAAATAAAATCATATAGAAAATTCCCTACTGACAATTATAATATATTGATATTATCTATATATATTAATCCTTCATTTAACAACATGTCAAGATTATTGCATGGATAAAATATGCTTGAAGTGATTTATAATGCAGAAATTCATAGAAGAATAAAATATCTCAAAACATCATCATGTTTTCATATACTGAGAGTCAAAAGAAAATTATATGTTCAAAAACAAAATATGCACAAAAATAAATTGCATGCTTAAAGTTCTTCTGTAATTCCTACTATCTCCATATACTTTTGTAAATCTTCCTTTAATTGCATTTGAGCAGTGACGTGCTTTGACTTTTCCTCAAGGATAATCTTTGCTTGATCAGGAATGCCGACCAATTTATCTTCCAATGATGCGATCATCCCTTTGCTCTTGAGTAGTTCAGATTTCTCAGCATTAGTAGACTGAATATTTACCTATATCCTTTCTTCAATCTCCTTTATAGATGATTCCTTCACGTGATCCTTTAACACTAGCTGTGAAATTTCCTCTTTTAAGGCAGTGATGCGATCTCGAAGAACCGCTCTGTCATCAGTATAAGCCTTTAACTGTTTTTGAAGAGCTAATTATTCCTGATCAAATTCAGAAATAGGAGAAGCAATAAGAGAAGCCTTTTCCTTAGACAGAGTTAGTTGCCTCCCGTATTCCAAGATCTCAGGAGAAATTGAGACATTTTTCGCTAATGCTAAAGTGATTATTGAATCGCGAAATCTGAAAAGAGAATCACGCAGAGCGAAAATGTTGATTTTCGCTATTCTTGCAGAACTTTCGAGAATTTCAATGACAATATCCAGATTCGACTATTGTTTAGGGTCTTTGAAAATGTGAACTATTGATGAAAGAGAATTCTTCATCAAAAGTATCTTGTGTACATGAATCTTCGCGAAGGACAATAGTTCAAACATAGTGGCCACAGACTTAAGCTTGCTGCCCCACTGCAAGGAGTTCCTGTAATATAAAGAAGGAAAGAACTCAAAATAGTGATAATAAAGTTAGAAGATGCACGGCTCATGGTAAAACAATCAATGTATATATACTTGTCGCAGAAGTATGACTAATAGGAGGTGGGATTTCTTAAACCGCAGAAGGACTAGCTCCTAACATGTCAGTGAAAGAAGGCGCTTTGGCCTCTGTACTTGAATCTCTAGTAGTTGGAGTGGGCAAATTAGTGGTCTCTACTGGGAAGATAATTTCACAAGCCACTAATTTTGGAGCCACCAAAGGAACCAGAGGAACTCTTGGTGAAGTCACCGGTGCAGTTATAGGAGAATTCATGGGAGGAGTATCACCCGTCCTAGCATTAACAACATGAGTACATGAAATAAAGACATGACAATAATAATGAGATAACTATCACAAAATACACATGTAGATATATACGGAATTAAAATTTCCATACCCAGAGAATATCCATACTCCCCATAGTCTAAAGGTTCTTCCTCCTCCTCTATCATTGCAGGAGACTTTGTAGGAATATTAACACCAGGAAGAGTTTTAGAATCTACCGGAAGGTGTTCTTTGTAAGCATTTTTTGCAACAACATCCTCCTCTCCATTTGTATCAACTTCTCCTTCTTCGAAATCATCATCTTTATCTTCACCATTTTCGTCATCCCCATCATCTTCGTATTCAACAGAAGTAGTACCCTTTAATGAAGAAGTCGAACTTTCATCCCCTAAGTTCTCTTCGTCTACTTCCTCGATCATGACTTATTTTCCTTTAGAAGGAGTAGCTCAACTACTTTCTGGTTGAGGTTCTCTGTTAGCTGGGCCTGTTTACCTCCTTCTTGAGGAACAGATGGTGATGCTTGCAAGTGCGCTCGAGACCTGGTCATAGGAGATGATGAACTAGGAGGAGTAGGTTGTGAATAAGGAGATGGTTCATCCTGAACCGTAGCAGTTTCTGCCAGAATGGGAGAAGATGTTCCTTCCATATCATCGGTGCCCCGGTCATCGACGTCACGAGGGACTTGCTTAAATTCTGTCAAGAGTCCGTGAGCAATCCGGCCTTGTAAAGTATTGATGGGTTTCTTTTCACAGATTGGATCTTCTAAAGATATCTTTCTTCAAATTTCACCATAAAAAGATGTGCGACTCTTCTCTGGTATGCAACCAATTTTATCTGCAAGCTTTCTATCTCTTAGCCTGTGCTGGTGAATCCAGATGGGTAAATCTACTGGTAAACAATTGTTGACCAAGAATGACTGGTGATCCCACCACCGCATCCAGATATAAGAAGTACGAACTATGCGGTCACAACCGGGGATTATGAAGAAAGAATTAACACGACCGTCTAGCAGCTGTTTTCATATCATGGCACAATTGATAGGATCAGTGCCATAACAACGCATTCTTTTAGTAACCAGTTCGCAGTCTTTTAGAATGGCCTGGTCATAGCCAAATTGGCAAGCAAAACGACTGAGATAGTATGACTCTCGCCAAAACTCCGTTCCTTCTTAAAGTGGTAGGCTGCAAGAACGTATAATATAGAGGAAGAAAGCTCTTTCTACTACGGTAAGTGTTGCCTGGTCCACCATGTCAGTATTTTCGATATAACGATGGAGACAAAATTGAAAGAAATCCACTTGATCAGTATCTTGGATTTTTTTGACTACCTAGTTGTATGATCTTTTGACCATAGCCCTTTGTTGGAAAAACCAGGGCGGAAGGTGTGCAGGATGAATATATGCTTTCTCTGGTGCTTCAAAAGTCTAAGGAAAATAAACTCCCAGCCAACCAGTGATATAATGCCATGGAGTGTGCGCTGAGGAAGCTCTGATGGTAGGATTCTTGACATGAGTGGTTACTTCTCTGAGGGCTCTATAATACAACACTGGAGGTACGAGTGAATTCTTGTGACTTTCTGCCAAAGCGCCGGCAACGACAAAGACCTTAGGGCGAATAACATCTGCCCATTTTGAGCTTGGAAGTACTACGATGCTCAGCCAATAGGCTAGGAAGGCCACAAGCTCCCTGAATAAGCTGTATTCTGCTCTCTCTTTGATGTTGTCACGGAGCTAGGTTAGCACCTGAGATCGACAATCGTGAAATCTGCAGTGAAAAGTAAAGGGTTAGTGTGATGAAATGTATAATTAAAAGAAAGGAGGGGATTGATTCCTAGACTTAAAAGATACCTGAGAGCTCTAGAAAAATGCGCAAGTCGTTGCGGAGGAGAAAGCTTAGGAATATTTGAAAATTTTGAAATCTCTCTGAAGAGTTCGATGGTGGTTTCAAAGATGGAAGACTTACGATCAGGAGAAGAAATAAAGGCCAACTCTTTATTAGACGGGACGAATTCATCGTAAAACTTTCCTGCCAGTGGAAGGCATGTTATTCGATGGAGGTCCCAGAGCGTGATACTCATCTCACCTACTGGCAGGTGGAAAGAGTTGGTGGTGAGAGACCAGTACTCAAGGAAACCTTTAATCACTGCTGGTTTCTTATAGAAGTACTGAGACGTAACTTCTATAGCATCATACAAGCCGATCTTAGCAAGCATCCTGCATGCTTTTGCAAGATGGCTTCTGCCTAGTCTGAATAATAACGTCGTGAAGTTAACAGACCCCTTGTTCAGAATTCTTTAGGTCCCCAAAGTTGCTCGCGATCTTGGAAGCGTTGCTTGATGGTTTCATAGAAATATGTGGGGAATAGGTTGTGAGGACTGTGAAAAGGGATAAGAAAAATCATAGGGTAGACTTTACTAATACTTTGTTGCGGCTTATGTGCTAGCAATATCCCCTCAAGGATGTGCGGTTCTCTTGTTGACCACGAAGAAGTATACATCAGCTTCTCTCCATCTATGTAATCCCTCGGTTCATAATCAAGCATGGATTGGTGGCGATGAAGGTTGATGGGAATCACCGTCATACCCTCCGAGTGAGGATTATCGAATTTCATAATGCCTTCAATTACTCTGACTAATTCCCATGAGTTCTGGAGCTTCTTCTTGTTGTGCTTCTTGATCTTCTCCTCGAACTCCTTCAACTTGTTTTGGCAAGTTTTCTTTAAACGAGAAGTAGGAGGAGTGTCTTCTCGAACAGGGGGTCTTTGACTATTTGTACAGATGTGGGTAGTTGTCTTCAACCATTTGTCCCGATCATATTCTCGGCCCAGCTTTGCAGGCTGTTCTACATCTCCCATTGCAATTACCCGATGAATGGGAGAAGGTAAGGAAGAAATACGATCGGTGAAATTGAAGGTCAGTAGTATGGGCTCTTTGAAATACAAAGGATTACGAGTAGTGGTTTTTGTGCGTTTGGCCGGCGGCTAACCTGAAGATGGAGAAGGACGGAAAGAAGATGGGTATGGAAAATCTGGATGAGATGGTTGTTCAGTAGGAGGGTCTACAACGCGATATGTTCTCTTGATATGGACCATAGTGAAAAGAAGTTTCAAGTCCTGAAGATACTTGAGAAAGAAAGGGTGAAAAACTTGGAAAAATTGTCTAAGTGCTGGTTGTGTGGGTTCGCGCAATCAAAGTTCTTTACGCGGTACAACGTAACAACAAAAAACTTGCGCAAATAGGGGAACTATTGCGTGGGACCGCACAACTAAAAGTGGTTACGTGGGGGAGAATCGGCGAGACAAGGGTCCGTTACAGGTTGAAGTGAAGTGCAGAGTGAGAGGAGTTCGGGGTATTTATACTACACAGGGTCGAGTATGGTACGTGGGTCTCAGTAGCGTGGACTCGTGCAAACCCTATTAGGATGGAAAAAATTGATCATTTTCTTTGTTCTTCTAAGCAAATAAAGAAAGGATCAAGGGGGTATCTGTTGAGGCATAAAAATGAAAAAGGATTGAAGAAAAGAAAATTGAAAAGAAAGAAAGAAGAAAGGAAATGGAAGAAGAAAAAGAACAAAAGTCTTGAGGTCGATTGCGCGGGTCCGCACAATGAAAATGTCAATTGCGCGGGTTCGCACAACTGATTTCAGGACATGGTTCCCATGAATGATCAGGAATGATGGAAGGTGGGTCCCATGCACTAAGATCGAAGTTTTGTACGTGTGGAGGCCTATAAATACCCCCTTCTCCCTTCATTTGGATCGATCGAAGATTTTAGAGAAGTAGTAGAGCGGGGGAGAAGACTGAAGGTAGGAGGGAGGAGAAGCCGATGGTTTGCGCTGACCCGCGCAAATCATGTCAGTTGCACGGGCTCACGTAACCAGACTGCCCAGTAGTCTATAATGAAGAGAAGCTGAAATGATGTTGGAATGATCAGTCCCCAGATTTTCTTCAATCTAAGTTGCAAGAAGAGAAATCAGTTGATCGAATTTGCAGAATATTTCTCTTAAAAAGATGATCAAATTAATCACAAGTCGAAGTGCTGCCGAATTTGACATCTGGCTTGAGCATTTGAACTTCATTAAGTTCTGTACTTTAAATAATCTGTCTTAGAATTAAGGGATATTCGAGGATATAAATGAACTCAGTGTTAATAATATGGTGATTGTTCTTAATAGACTCTTTCTCTGATACATTTGAATAAGATAATCTCCCAAATTGAATGCATTTGTTTCTTGTTCGAATCATGCTGTTTACGGAATATTTTTATCATATTTGATTCATTTTATATTAGATTAGAATTCACTTCCTAACTCAATTGTATCTTTTGGAAATATTCGTTGACTCAAATTATGCAAAATATGTGCCAATTATAGGAAGTTGATCAAAGTAGTATGTGAAAATAAACCTATTATAGGGATATGCATGACATACTCGAGTTCTCAACTGTAGTACAAAGTGAGCCCATATGAAAAAATGGTCAGTTAAATTTAAAGAAAATGTGTATCTTGTTTCAAGTCTTGATAAGGCTTGAGTTTGGGCCCCTACCCATTCTCTAGGAGCTAATACTAACTATTGGTAAAATGAAAGAAAAATTCAACAAAAAGTTTAGAAAAAATTTCTCTAACTATTGACGATCAACATCGGCCATGTCTTGCTATAAATTAGATTTTTTTAAGGATGGTCTATTGATGGAAGGCTCAGGAAGTGATTCTTAAGCCCAAGATTTGAAGATTGGAACTAATTTTTCTATTCACCTAAGTGACCTCAATCAATGAAAATTTTCAATTTAAAATTCTTGTGTGAAATTTAGTAATACATTAGGTTGTGCTTATGTCCATAACAAATAAAGACCGATATAAAGAAATGTCATTATTTGGCAAGATACGAAGTGGTGTGGATTCATTGGCACTAGTAATATTAGTTTAAGAGATTAATCTCACTTAAAATGTGTTGAATTTTTTAAATATATGTTCATTATCAGCATTGAATAACTCATGTTCAGCATAACCACTTATGTGTCATAATTTTACCTAAAGGAGTTACAATGATACACTAGGCTCTTGTCAAAATTGATGAAGTAAGACCATTATTATTCCAAGCAATTCAATCAAATGACCAAATCAATTGAATAAAAGTGCAGTGTGTGCATTTTCCCTTTAATTTATGTTTATGTATTGCTTAGATGGGATATGCTTATTAATTTGTAAGAGTATATTAGTTTTGTATATTTTGCTATAAGATTTTTCAACATTTTAACTTAATACAATTTCATACAATCTTTAATTAGAATCAATTCTCTCGAATGAAAAGAACTTGTTAAGATTGTTGTAGGTTGCATAGAATTAGACATTGCCTTAGAAGAGGAAGAACCTCCTACGCCATTTGAATTTTGTATAAAGTAAAAAATTATAGATTATAGGACATGGGCTAATTATAATAAAATGTCTCAAAATTATGAAGCATTTCATTATTGAGATAATAAAGGGTGTTATGCCTAACACTGAGAGTTCTAAGGAATTCTTTATTGAAATAGAAAATTGATTAAAAATACTAGATAAAGAAAATGCAAGTTTACTACTGCACAAATTAACTAGTGCATCGTATAGCGGACAAGGAAATATCTCAGATTACATATCAGAGTTGTCCAATGTGGTTTCAAAAATCTATGTATTAGTGTAACACCCCGAACTTTTCAATACTCGAGTATTGAAAGTTTTCGGTTACCATAGAATTTAACCTATTATGTACATGTATACAGTACTAATTGTTCACTCCCCAAGTGCAGGGTTGTGATGTAGTAATAACTCGGTAAGACCGAGGTCGAATCCCAAGGGACTGATACCTGTACGTTATCTGAAGGTAACCAGAACTCGAAGTAGAAGAAGATGTAATCTAAATTTAATGAATATGAGGGAAATATGCTGAAATAGGAAACTAAAATTTAAGAAATTCAAAAGAGAAAAACTAGGGATTAAGAGGATCCACTTGTAGAGATTAGGGAGATCTTATGCCAGCTTCAAGAATCATGAAATTTAACTGAAATACCGTTGATATAGTTTTCAAGAGATGAAAGGTATATGAATTAGAATGGATTCTATCACCAAACCATGCCCAGGAGATAAAGCAAACAATAGAATTAAACTAATTACCAACCAATCACATGTATGAAGGTTAGGAAGGGTACCGTCATCCGACCATGCCTAGGAGACTATGGTGAACAACAAGGCTTCTTGATGTCATATATATAAAAGGAAGGAAGATGCTCAAAGTTATTGCAGACCCATTGTAATTTTCGTCACAACAGACCATTAAAAACTAAAAAAATTCTCATTAGTAAACTAAAATCAACATCAGATCAGTCTTAAATAAAAGGCACAAGCATAAATTCTCCCATCACGTACAAGCTTCACCTCTTAGCCCTAGCTAAGAGGTTTAGCCTATCATGGATGGACTATGTCTCTCTAAAATAATGAAAACATAAGAAAAAGAAAAAGAAAAAGAAAAAAAAAACTATTCTACTCTCTCTCTCTCTCTCTCTCTCTCTCTCTCTCTTCATGTTCCATCTCAAGCCGTCCTTCTGCTCCCCACTCTCGTTCTCTCTCTCCTATTTTATAGCCCTCGGGAGGTCGGTTGGACTGGTCGGTGGACGTGCGTATCTCTTATGCACCGTGTGCAATAAAAATTCGAGAGATGCTCGCGTTTGGATTATTTTATAAGGACAGTGGAGACCTGACTGTGGTATTTGACATCTTAGAAATCGTCGACCCCACCTTGGATTTCATATGGACGGTCCAGATCGATCGTACGATCACTCCCATGATCACCGAATGGCCCGCTATGGTCGGTTGCATGCGTTCGTGCATAAAAAGAAGAATCTTGTACTGAGATGCTCGGTGGGCCCATGATTGAGGTCGGTTGGGAAATTCATGCCGTCCATTAAATGCACAATGAAAAACCGTTCAAATATGGATGGTTTTGGATCGAGTCATGTGTGGCCCATTGAATTTTAAACATGCCGTCCGAATTGTGTTTGAATAATAAAAACCTGATCTTTGCTGGAAATTGAAAAACTGCCAACTAGGCAGTGGTAAAATGGGCCACGTAGGTCTACTGGACGGTCTGGATCTTTCATTGGAGCAATGATGGTGGGCCACTAACACCCACAACGAATACCCCTGTGTAAATAGGGACTTTCGCAAAACAATCGGTCAAACCGACCTGGACCGAGAGTCTTAGTCCAGTGTA
Source organism: Magnolia kwangsiensis (assembly GCA_037074715.1). NCBI lineage: Eukaryota > Viridiplantae > Streptophyta > Magnoliopsida > Magnoliales > Magnoliaceae > Magnolia > Magnolia kwangsiensis. The sequence continues at coordinate 140,904,900 of CM073576.1, read as the reverse complement.
CGTTGAGTGCACACATTTTTAGTGTACGTGCGATGTACATATGGCTCCATTGTGATGGTCATGAGAAATCCACTCTGGCCATCCATTTTTTCATATCATTTTAAGCGTTGTGACCAAAAGTGAAGCATATCCAGATAGCATGTGGGCCCCGCTTAATGAATTAAGGAGCTGATCTGTCCGTTGGCCCACTTTTCGAGATCTTCAATAGCTAAAATTTAATATGTATGGTTAATTTATGGCCCACATCGCATGTATGAAGTCTTGTATCAATTGGATGGTGGTGACCCTGTGATCTTGCATTCTGGACCAGTTTCAGGCCTTTTTAACATGAACGGCTTGATTCCCTTAGATCCCTGGCATGTAAATTCGTTGATCTTGGTCCTCTGGAGTCCTGTACAATGCCTTGGTGATCATCAGAGCGTTAAATTCAGGCTTTTAGCATCCTATTTCGGTCCAAGCTTGAAAATACACCTTGCATCACAAACACGATGAAATCAGGTCATTAAACAGTGTCATGTGCGTAAATCCACATAAAAACTGGGGTCTGATATGCAATATTTGACCCTCAACACCAATCTAGCTAACTGAACCTTACATCTATTCCCCAACGCAAATTTAACCGTTGGGAATAGTCTCCATTCATAGTTCAAGCCATCTGCATGTCAATTTTAAGACAAGACAATCCATCATGTGACTCGACATATATACCTTCCCTTAAATGAATTGGTAAATAATTCTTTATCCATAATGATTTAGATATATGTTCTTTTGTAATAATTGTTTAGAAAGGTGCATATAACCACATAGAACCATTAGATTCCATAAAACTCTTAGATCAACAATAATTATGAAAATGCCATTATCCTATTCCCTTAAATTTCAAATCACATGGTGCTCATTATTTGTTTCATGTGAAATTTTATACTAAGCCTAATTATCAAAAATTTACTATACACGTCTAATTTTAGTCCTTAGATCATTGTAAAAGTAGCCCAATTAATAAATAAGCCCATAATCGTTGATTTCAGTGTCCATCGAGTGTGAAAAGCTTATAGGTAGTTGTAGTAGAATATTTTTCTCCATTTGAATGACTTGGATTGGCCAGCATATGAGCCAAATGTAAAAATATGAAGACCCCACTTTGGTAGGCTTCTACTTAGCCGCCAAGTTATCCTTTTAGGGCTTACCAACTTTGTATAAACTTAGATATTCAGATCTAATCACTTCTTGCCATCCATCGCAACTCAAACTTGAACCACACCTTGATCTCGCATGACTGTAATATAATACAAAATTTGGACCCTGATCCATGATCCTACACCGTTGAACGATGAAGTTAGTTCCTTCCTTTTGATGCAAAATGTGATATTTTAGATTTAAGCTTTTCCCACCATCCATTAACTACCAAATTCTGTCCAACCGTTTGCCTATCTTGACTACACATTTTCTCTAAAGTTGGGCCCGATCATTGAATGTGGACCATTAATTAAGATCAAGTCTGCATTAACATATGCTAGGAGAACTTTTAAGATAAACCTCTTATCACCTCCATATTCGCAAATATGCCTTAATGAGAGATGATAGAAAGAATAAATGGAGTAGATTTCTCAAAATATACCTATAGGCCCCACGTACAGGTGCATGTACATGAGGTGTGTGTACACCCCAACACACCGGATTATTAAACACGGTCAAACACAGTTTGACCCATGAAATCCTGAAAATGGAAGGAGTCCTACCGTGTACATTACAAATAGGCAGTGTCCGTTGAGAGCCCTGATGGCTCACCATCATGATCATCCACGATGATCTGAACTATGTTCATCACATCCTTGTTGCACAACAGAGATTGTGTAAGAGTTTTGCATCAAGGGTTTAGAGACTCATGCACCTATAAATCCTCTCTTGTCCAACGATTGGAGAATGCTAAGTAAGAGAGAAAAAGGAGAAAGAGAAAGGAATGGGAAGGAAAGAAAGAAAAGAGAGAGATAAAGAGATCGAGAGGAAAGATGAGAAGTATTGCGAGATGGTGTGACTCACTGAGTCAAACCAGGTTTTGTCGAGTCCAGCCCCTTGTTGGACGTGTTCTGGAGTATGAAAGAAGAAAGGAAAAAAAAGAAGATAAAAGAAGAAAGGAAGGAAAAGAAGAAGAAAGAAAAGAGGAAGAGCCGAGCCAAAGTGACTCAGCGAGTCGACTCAACAGGTGGATTTTGCTTAATTTTGAGTTTTACTAACTGAGGTTAATTGTTGAGTTAGGATAAATCATTCTTCTACTAATAACCCTATATTAGATTCACGTCTAAAATCATCAACACTCTAAGCCTAAACTTAGATCCTAGGCAGAATCCTAGCCTTTGATATTAACTATTAGAGTCATCTAATATGGTGATATAATCCCATGAATTGTTTAAAATAATGTTAGGATTCAATCTATGGCATATACACAGAACCATAACAACACTTGAGGGCGATCCGACATCAGAGGTGAGGGTTTTTCCTTTAAGATTGTATTAATTTAAGTAGATGCGAATTATTTTACCTTTTACATGCTTTCACAATGTTATGATTATCTCTCTACAGTTGTTAATTTACTACCAACAATTATTTATCATTGGGAATTATGATATGATGTTAATTATGACTGATCTTCATTATTTTTATGGGACGATAGATATAAGCCTTGCCCTTGCTTTTACTAATTTTGTTGAGTTAGCCCTTGCTACTCTTCTCTTATTTGGGTTGGCTATTGCCACTCTCCTCTTTGTTAAATTTGCCATTACCACTCTCTTCTTTGTTGAGTTAGCCATTGCTACTTTCCTTTTTGTTGAGTTGGCCATTGCCACTCTCCTTTTTCTTGAGTTAGCCATTGCTACTCACCTCTTTATTTTATTAGCCTTGTGCTATTTACCTTTATGGCTTGCTCATGTGTCTCGGTATTCCAAAACCATCGTAATTTAAATTATCTATCTATCAATGTAAGTGATATGTTAGAGGTATCATAAATAGTTATTTGAATATTTATCGTGGACGTAATGCATTACATGTAGCGGCCCTCTTAGTCGGTGCGTAATTTCATAGGTTGGTCGGCATGGTGCATAATCGATGTAAGTAAATCGCCATGCATGGTACATCACTTTTTGAGATTGGATGTCATAAATAGTCACTCTACGAACACATCGTGTTACGTAAATCTCCAAACCGTGTTGTTGTGTTGCCTTGAGATATTTGTATAAATCCACGTTAACGTTGAACACGCCGGTGAATCTCCGTAGTTATGGGATGTGGGGCGAGTCGGGTTTCTATGAATCATATTTTACATTGAGATAATCACTACATATGATGAGGCACACATACTTTACTAGGCATGCATCTCATGTAGGTTGTTTGTGCATGCTGATACTCCTTGTAGTAGTGGAATATGAGACGTATTAGAACCTTTATATTGCTTTATGAATCTCTTTAATTATTTTTAATCTTAAAGGATGACCATTAGTATAAGTTGGGTGTTGACCCTCTCTAACCGTACAGATGATGCAAGTGATGTACAGATTGAAGACATATAGGACCATCTCCCATGGAAGATTATACTAAAAGAATAAGAAAATAGCTTTATGATTTAGTTTTATACTTCCGTTGTAAACTTGATAAATATAATAAGCTCCCATTGAGAGGGTATTTGATTATTTACTAAATTCTTTTATTATAATGAAATAATCAATATAGGTGGTTTTATTCTCGTGAAGATTACCTTCATGAATGTGACTGGATGTGATCTAAATGAAAAAAAAATATGGTGTAATTTTTAAAGCATCCAATTCATTCAATTATTAATACCCAGTTTTCTCAGGCACGAGTATAAACTTTGGCTGTGAAATTTTGGGATGTTACAATTGGGCCTAAAGAAAGAAGATAATTTTTTTATTTTCTTAGTTCTGAACTCTCTCACTCTTCGATTTAGTGTATTTCAAATCACTGATAATATTCAAAAGGAGAAGTATACACTAAACAAGCCGATCTCTCAGTGCGATAAAGAGAAAAGGGTCCTCAATAAGTAGAGAAAGGCGCATAATGCACATCTTATAACGTCTAGATAAGGAAATATGGGCTAAGAAGGATGTGCTTTTGTGAATGCCTTTGAGCGGGAGTGCGTGCCCAACATCTTGGATTCACTTTTGTTTCCGTAGTTATACTATGCAGTGGGGCAAAACTCATGTATAGATGGATATGTTAGTTTTGGAGTCATCACTTACTGAAATAAGTTTGGAATCTATGTTCATCTTGAATCCATAGAATCTTAAATGGATCAAAGGACTATGAGATCTCTTGATTCGAGTGATTCCTATAGTTGGTTTGCGACTGTAGATTTTGGGTAAGGATCAATAGAAGAGGAAGGGGTTAGGCACCCTCTTTTGCTCGCACAACTTATAGTGTGTACTCCGTGAAATTTTATAACTTTTATGGGGCCTTTAGTATAATTAGAACTGTTGTGCAGATGCCTTGCATTTTGCATGGCATGGTCGACTATGAGAATCCATGGTTGACACTCACTGAATGATCACAATCGATCGTGGAATTCCACAGTTGACTGTGACTCACTGTGATGTTCACGGTCGACCATCGGATTTCATGATTTTGCACAAAATAGATTCTTTAAGTCCAGTTTTTCATATATATATATATATTTAGGGCCATAATTCAAACGTGTGTTTTATCTCAAGGGACTAGGGTTTGCTAAGGGGGAGTGTTTACTTCACTTGTGAAGGACTTGGTAAGGATTTCTCAAGGGATCTAAGGGTTTCCTATAGGTGTGCATCTCGATGGGTGATTGGGTACATCTATAATCAAAGAAGGTGAGTTTGTACAACTCCAAGGTTTTGATTATAGTGAATCTCTGTCACTTTGTGTTGTGTTTTTTTAAAGAAATTTTCACTGTAAAATATCATGTGTTTGTGAAATGTTTGCTTTTGGTTTGTTATCCTGCATTATTATATTGTTCTATCTTTGTTTATCATGCTTCCACAAAGTGCATAGATTGACTGTAGTGTTAGATTCAAATTTCTACCACCAAGGGCTTGATCCGGGTTTGTTGTTGGCTCAGGTTTACATTATTATGGTATGATATAGAGTGAGTTTACTCACAAGAAAGTGGTATCAAAGCCTCAAGTTGGACATTTGGGTTTGTACGAAGATGTCAAGATCAAAATTCAATATATTAAAGTTTAATGGGAAGAACAATCTTAATTTATGGTAGCGAAAGGTTAAGGACATTTTAATTTCATAAGGGTTGAGCAAGACATTGTTGGAAATAAAATTGAAGAAGATGTTAGATGATGACTAGAGCGATCTCGGGGAGAAAGTTATGAGCACCATTTGTTTGTGTTTGTCAGAAGAGATTATGTATAATGTCCCAAATGAGGAATCTCTCTTCACGATATGGAAAAAACTAGAAGACCTTTACATGTCGAAGTCCCTCACAAATTAGTTTTTTGTGAAGAAAAAAAAATTTGGGCTGAAATTGAAGGAAAGATCGGATCTCCTGGAGTACATGAACTTGTTTACAAAACTATGTAGCGAGTTGGTAAGATTCATATAGATGATAAATAAAGAAGACAAAGTGGTGCTACTTCTAACACCGCTTTCCTTGTCATACGACCATTTCATCACTAATCTGTTGTATGAGAAGAATACAATGAAGCTTGAAGAAATCACTGCGGTGCTTGTTTCTAACAAGATGAGGAAGAAGTCGAGTGATAAGGACTCTCAGGCAGAAGGGCTAGTAGTAAAAGGAGGTCAAGGACGTGGGCCATCGTGGAGCAATCTCGGTCTGACAAGAAGAAAAAGTTTAAATTGAAGTTGAAGGCAAATGACAAATGTTTCTATTGCATTATTAAGGGGTACTTCAAAAGAGATTGCTAGAAACAGAAGGATGACATAGAAAGGAAAAGCAAAGAAAAATGAAACACAGATGAATCAGCGAGTGTAGCAGAAGAGAACTCAGAAGGGGACCTCCTCTCAAAATCTTTAGGTATGAGTTATCTCTCAAACACTTGGATTCTTGACTCAGGATGTTCGTATCATGTGCCTCGGTAAGACTTAATTCGATTTCTACGAGTCCTATGATGATGTAAGTGTTCTGATGGGGAATGATACAACATGTAAGGCCATCGAAATAGAGACTATCAAGGTAATGATATTTGAAGGAGTCATTCTATAACACCCCGTACTTTCCAGTACTCGAGTGTTACCATGTAGAATAATTTAATATAAATATATAAATAATGCAACCTAAATATATACACTATGAAATGTATGTACTTTGTAAAGATTTAAAATTTCATGCTAAAATGATATATATGTATTTAATATATATAAATATTATGAAAATAATAAATAAACATAAGGAATAATAATTTCCCAACATAAAATCAAATTACGAATAATAATGTAGCATTTATAAGTATGTATACAAAAATCATTAGATAATTTAATGAAATTGTATATTATTTAACAATATTACCAAATACAAATATAATTTTAACTAAATATGATATTGTACAATCTTCAATTCATTTATACATATAATATGATATTGTATATTATGAATTTTATATATTAATAAATGTGTGAACAACAACATGTAATTAGTAGTATGTTAATATTAAAATTATGTTTATATATATATGTATGAGAATTTAAGCTTTTTAATTGTAAGTAATATACAAAAAAAATAAAAAATATATTAATATTAGTATTGGATAGAAATACATGATGAGAGCCTTACAAATGGCCCATTTAGGCCTTTTAACCGTTGACGTCTGATTCGGAATTATTCGACCCTCAGATCTGGGTAGGTACACAACTGGACCCTTAATCGGTTAGTATGACCCATTTGAGATTTCGACCCGCCTGATTTTTGGTGTGAGGTCGTATCTAGGACCTCCAAACCTAATGAATGGAGTAGATTTTATGAAGACATCATGGCAGACCCCCACACGAGGTGGGTGTGCACTAGGGCCACCGTGCACGGGACATGGTATGCTGGCCGACCAGCACTGACCTGCGCCGTCTCTCAAAAAGAGAGATTTCACTCTCTCACTGGTTTTCATAGCAACGGTCGGACGACCGTTTGGGACCGTTCATGGCCCACCATGATCACCCAATTGGGTGATCTAAACCGTCCATCGTGTTCCGAGCTTGGGCTCGACCGAAACCTTGCTCATCTCACACGTTGGAGTGCACGTGCGTGAACACAATCTCCGATGCAATCAAACTTTACAAACACATTGCTTAACAAAAAAAAAAGAGAACTGTCCCACTCCAGCTGGCAATCCACGTGCTTGCTTCCTTTTGCATCTCCACCGTTCAAAGCGGGAAAATCTCAGCCGTCCAAACCCGGTTTCCACCTCAGCAAAACAAAACCACACCCAGTTTTGCTAAAACTAGCCATAACAGAACATGGTTTCCACTGGACCTCATCCGAGCTCATTGCTTACCATCCAACAGTTCGGAAGCATCAGGGCAAATCATAAGAATGGGAGGAACCGAGCAACAACCTCCTTGTCCGTTTCTTGTAGCTGCAACCAAGAAAATCGCCGTTCTCTTCTCCTTCCAAACCCACCACCCAGAACTCTTTGAAACTTCGAAAGGCCTCTCTCACAAGCTCTTTGGCGGCCATTCTAATGTTTTCCAACAACTAGATTGGAGAGGAGCTCAACGATGGATGATCCACCATTGACAGTGGGTCTTCTTCCTCATCCTTTTTCCAAACCTAACCAAGTCAGGTATTCTCTCTCTCTCTCTCTCTCTCTCTCTCTCTCTCTCTCTCTCTCTCCTGTTGTGAACCCCACCATGATGTATGCGTGAATCCATTCCGTCGATATACATCCAGGCCGTCCAGGGCCTGGACGTTAGTAGGAAACAACAAAATAAATAAATAAATAAATAAGAAGAAAAAGAGAAGAAGAAATAATAAAATTATATATATATATATATATATATATATATATATATATATATATATATATATATATATATATATATATATATATATATATAATATTATATGTGGTGGGTCCCACGTGAGGCCCACCTGATGAGAAAGTCGATTGGCTGGAGTCTGTACAACAACTATATTGCTGCTATATTGATGTTACCAAGTTCCGTGGGTTTGTGAGTCTGACTGAGGTATGTGTTATTCAACACTTTCCTTCCATTTTGCTTAAAGTGGGACCTCACCTAGATGTTTGTTATGTCTCCACCGTCCATCCCATTTCCTACCTTATTTTAGGCGTTAACCCGAAAAATGAAGCCAACCCAACTCTCCGGTAGGCCACACCAGCAAAAAGACTAATTTGATAGTGATAAATCATTAGGGCCTGTCATGATATTTTGGTGCATCAAGACATATCCGATATTAGACTCATTAGACCTGTCCTGAGCCTGGAACCCAACCGACGGAGTAGATCCTCCTGAGGTGGACCCCACTTATCAAAAATAAAAAATTATATATATATATATATATATATATATATATATATATATAAGGAACATGCACGTGACACTGCCTATTGTGATTGAGATTTTGGCTAGGACCATGGCCCCACCACAAGCCCTACCATGATGTGTGTTGAACATCAACACCATCCATTTGATGGGTCCCCTTTGTATATGGGGTGCCTCCAAAAATCAGCCATACACAGAGCTCAGGTAGTCCACACCATCTGCAATCTTGTGAAGACATGTTAAACTGTATAAAAGCACTTGCTAGGGTCCATCTGAGATTTGGATGCACCTGAAACTTGGTTTGACCCATTAACCTAGTGGGACACACATAATGGGTGGGTTGGATTTGTGAACCATAACCTGGTGGGCCCAACAAATGAGTATGAATGCTCTAATGGTGGATAAACCTCCTAATTGTTGAGCATGGTACTACCCACGTAAGCCTCATATTGACCTGATATTTGTCCCAAGTCCACTATGATGTATGTGTGTTACACAGACTGTCCATTCATTTTTAGGCCATGGGCCTCATTGCCTGGAGAGGCCCACTTGTTGTATACATGAGACCCATTATGTGGTGTCAGGTCCATTGTAGTGTGTATAGGCCTATGTGGGAGGTCCAGTTCAGGCCTTAGCTGTGAACAAACTCCAGGCCTGATTTACAACTACCACCCTTAATACTATTATCATAATAATTTTTTAATATAGACATGATTAGCCATTGGTAGACTATTTACCTTGATATTAAATATTATAAACATAATTATAATTATTAAATAGTAATATTTTAATTACCATTAATAATGGACTGTACTAGTTGTCACTATCATAACGGTTATGATTACCAGATTAGCTAATACTAATTGTATCATTAATATTAATAAGTATTTGGTAGCTATTATATTAACATTTATCATAATGATTATGATTACCATATTGATTAATATTAATTGAATCATTAATGTTAATAAGCACCATTAAATTAACCCTTTAATTAATTGTACAACTAATTAGGGTCCAAACCCCTAGGTTCAAGTCTAGACCTAGACTCTTGGGTGAAACCCTAAAACCAAGGTAATCCAAACCCTAGGTTAAGACCTTGACGAAGAATAGTGTGTAAAGCTTGAATCTAACAGTATAACTTTACAATTCATAGTAGGGTTTGATTCTAAGGAAACATGCATTCTCTAGCAATACAGGTAGGCTGGTCAAAATATAAGGTGATGATTTTTCCCCTTGAGCTTTCCATTTTCCCATTAACTTAAGTTATAGTTTTTCAAATTGATAATTGCTATCTCCATCTGATGTTCACTTATGTAATTGAATTGCTATATCACATGCTTAATGTTTATCCTGCATATTTATTCATGCTTGTGGAATATTTATGGATTGCTTATGAAACTTGAACTGGTATACCAGTGGGAAACCCCCACCTATATGTGTACACCCATACTTGGGATGTAACCTGACTGACTGTGATAGCAATGGGCCTTCGGCTTAGTGGTTATTGAATGATGATTTAAATTAACCATTGATGTGGGCTTACCATCCAGGGTTGTTGTATCCAATGATTTTTCAAGGATAGTCTTTTATCACATAGTTTTGATACTTGCCATATGTGGCTTATTTTGTTATTTGTCTTATGTGGTTTGTGTTGGTATTGCCCTATGAGGTTTTGTTATGGTATTTTCTCTATATGGATTCGATGTTTTATATCGTGCAACCATGCGATGGTAAGCCCTATATACTGAATATGATTGACCACTAGTCAATTAGGATCTATTAAACATCCTAAGGTGGTAGCCTCATGAGTCAGGGATGGTGGTAATGGGACATTATGCCCGAGCTGTCGGCCTACGCTTGGCCATGTGCTCCCCGTAGTGACCTTGAGCTTACCTAAATTGGCTGATTGTAATTGAACTAATAATGGTTTAGCTAATCATGCATCCATGACATATTGGTGATGACGGGTGGCTAATTTGGATGCTGTAGCACGTACCCTGGAGTTGTTGAGGTATCGTTTCGCTAGCTCCCAGACCATCGACTATCGACCCCTGTTCGACGTCTGAATGATTTTCCTAGGTCGATGATTTGCATGGGTGACGAGCCCAAGTCTAGCTGGATGAGCATCCCCAAGCCGATGTGCATTCATGCATCCATGTATTTAAAAAGACTGCATCATGTATTACTTTGAATGCTTGTTGTCTTATAACTATGCTTACCTAATGTAGCGGTGTGTAATCTTGAGGAGAATTCACACTGAGCTGGCCACTTATCCATCAAATATACAACCGTACAGGTAGAATACGTGACCCAGATGATGTATACGTTCAGACTTGATGAGGAGCTATGCACAGGTGCCCTGAATGTACGGCCGTATTGCTAAGAGGAGTCGCGTGGTCATGCAGCTTATATGTTTTCTGTTATTTCTTATGTATGCAAATCTTGTATTTGTTATTGTTGAGACATTGGTTTGTATAAATCATTATGGGTAACCACTTGTATATTCTAAATGAAATGAAAATGTTTATTTATGTTGATTTGTCCATTCTACGTTCATCTACTTACTCTGATAAATAAAAAAAAAACACTTGAATTTGACCATCCTTTAAGGTTAACACTCGGGTTTTTGGGAGACGAGTCATATACTCGGGTCCTAAAAACCCGGGGCGTTACATATTCAAACTCTGGGTGATGTCAGGCATCTTCTAAAGTTAAAGAAGGACATAATATTCATGTGGGTTTTAACTACGAACGGTTACACATTCGCCAAATTCAGTGGCATATTAAAGGTCATTAGAGGTGCAATGGTATTGATGAGGGATATAAGGTTGGAAATATGTAGAAGTTGGTTGGGAGCACAATTATGCGTGAGGCCGCCACCACTTCACAACAAAATTTAGCGTATATGATACAAATTTGTGGCATATGTGGTTAGGGCATATGAGCGAGAGGGGCATGATAGAACTTCACATATAGAAATAGTTGAAGGGAGTTGAGGCATGTGAGGTTGAGAATACACCTCATTGGACTAAACTTTGTTACTTAGTTGGCCTTTGTTGTTTATGGATTTAACACCATAATGGTTTATTATTTTTCGGTCACTTTGGAACTTGTTAGATGCCTTAAGTGGTATAGGTGACGAGCCCTTATTTTGTGTTAATTTATGTTATGTTTTGATGCCCTAAGTGGTATGAGTAGCAAGCTAATTGTTTTTTGTCCATGAATGGACTTCAGATTACAATGAGTTTCAAGTTGATCATAGTATGGTGATTTAAAAGGCCACTAAGCGTAAATGGTTTCCATAATTAGTTTTTTGTGAACCAGACTAATAAAGGATTGGCTAATCATGTATTCGTAGCACTTTTGAACTTGTCGAATGATGTTGTACTTCACCTGAGATTTTCTGGTCATCATTGTAATGACTGTATATTAAAAAAAGAATTTAAATTCAAATTTTATTTTAAAATTTGAGAGAGAGAAATGATAAATCTATTCCTCATCTCTTTTATCCCTAATCTCTTATCTCTCATATCTTCTAGATTTTAGACGTCTCCTTCTTAAAGAAGGGAACGTGAGAATTCTATTCTATTTAAAATACTTCTATATAAAAATAAAAAGGGAAGCACAGAGAGAGAGAGAGAGAGAGAGAGAGAGAGAGAGAGAGAGAGAGAGAGAGGAGGAGGAGGAGGAGGATGAAACCCCAAGCTCGATCTATCCAGGTTGGTGATTTGATTCTTCTACTTTGTTTTTCTTATATTTAAACCAATTTATTCATATCTATGTGGTTGATGGTTTAGATTAGCCATACATTCATCATGTGCATATACAAAATTTATGTATAAAGAACCAAATCTTTGCGCATGGCTTTTGGCTTTTTATGCATGAAATTGTTTATGGCCTTATGAATGTAGATGATTTGATTTGTATGATCCATTGTTTCCAGGGGTCAAACTTAGCCAATACCTCAAGGATCGGTTTAAGCTAATCATTTAATAGTGGATTGTACTGATCAATGATGATCCAATTATTCTTGTATTTATTTATAGGTAATTTAGGTTATTTCTATGAGATCTATATAAGGAACAGTCTGTATTAACTGTACAATCATTATATTGATATGTTTGGAATATCCAATAAAAAGATACCATCTTTGCACAAGTGCTTTTGTGACTTGGCGTAGAGAATTGTGTTGTGTTATTTTAATGTGTTGGATTAAATCCACATGAATCATCAGATTTCTAAGGTCAAAATATATTAGAACCCCGAATATCAGATTGATCTGATTATCAGATGGGCCACACTGATTAGTTGGAAAATATAAATAACTCACGTATTTTATACCGTATTGTGTCACTAGATGTGTCAGATCCGATCTAGGCGGTCTTTTGGATTTTTAGGATCGAACATAAATTATTATAAAATCATGTATTTTTGAATGATGTGAACCATGGGCATTTAGATCAGCTGATGAATGGACAACTTTCTCTTCATTGATTAAGAGAGGGCCAATGGCTGGGTTGGATCTATCCAACAGGCATAATTGGACTCAAAAAATGAAATTAAGGAAAAATCCATAAATTTTGATTCGATTCGTAAAAAATGGATCAAATCTAAAGACTTACGATTTGACTTTCAATTCGAGTCGATTCGATTGACAAAGTCAAATTTTGTTCAGAGCTCATTAATGCGATTTTCTATTCATGTCGATTTGTCAATTGTAGAATCGATCGATAGACCATCAATTTGAGTCGATATAATTAACAATGCATCAATTAGAATGACAACATTGTCAGTCCGATCGAAAGACAACTGAACAAATCTATTTGATTCCAAACTTGGATATTTGGATTAATGAACTAAATGTACTTACAAATTCACATACATTGGGTATGTCTAGACCATTTAAATATCACTAGATGATGTTCAACCACTTTGATCTAATCAAGTGGGTCCCACATTAGACGGTGTCAATTGCAAACCTTGTTTTAAGGATTGGGTTTGAAGGAGTCCAATTGGACAATGTGTAATCGTTCGTGTGGACCCTAATTTAGAAAATTGGACAATGAAGGGTGGATCCCACCATACAAATTCATATGATGAGAAAATGATTTCATTTATATGATTGTGCTAGGGATTTGTAATTTTTTGTAATTAATGTATTGTATTAAACAGAATCATTATCATCGAGTACATGTGAGTAATCCCAACATATTCAATTTGATGTTTGTTATATTGTTGCCCATTTCATTTTAGTAGAAACTACTTAATTTAATGTTGTTAAACTCATGACTTGATTCATTTTGGTTAACAATTATTGCATGCTAATTTCATTAGTTCACATATAAATTGCGTTGACTGATAAGTTGTGTTGACTTTAAGCTGAATATCAGTTTGATATATGCGATCCATTGTTTGCAACGATATTACTACATTTGAACATTCATCTCTTACATGCACAATGCTTAGTTGAATTCCTCAGGGATCTCTTTGGAAGGTGTACTTAGTAGAATCATTACCAGATGTGGGCCTTGTGATGAGATTTTTCTCCTCAGTTAAGGGGAGAGACAGTGCAGCGGATGAAAAATTGGAGTAATTCATCGCGCTGCTCGACTGGTCATAGGTGGTCCACGACCGGTCGTGGGCTGGTGTTCGACCAGTCGTAGGTTCGAGTCGTGACATGACTTAAAGTCCAGTGAGTTTGGATGATATTTCTCCAGGATGCTCGACCGGTCGTAGGTGGTCCACGACTGGTTGTAGGTGGCTCACAACCGGTCGTGGACTCGGTATGACCAGTTGTGGTTGCGCAGATTCGTTCCGTAATTTTGCACGGATTTCGTTTCGTAAGTCCTTTCGTAACTGGAATGCAGAAGAGAGTTTTCTAAAACTATAAAAAGGGGTCCTTAGGATTTTCTAGGGTATCATGTGTATGAGAAAAATACAAGAAGAGTTTTTTAAAAGCTTTACAAGGGTTTTCTAAAGGATTTAGGGTAAGAGAGTGAGAGAAAAGAGAGAGAGGAAGCTTGTAGAAGGAAGGTTATGCTCGTGGAGGTGATTTACGGTGCAATCTATATCTTAGCGCTCCTACGTGTTTGTAATCAGTTAGCTCTCTCAGTTTTCTTTTTATTCTCTTACTGTTTATCCACTCCTGCATGAGTGATGAAGGTTTGATCATAGTAAGGTGTGCTTGTGATCGGTTGTAACGTTCTGCTTTATAGTGGATTGTTGATCTGGATGAGGTCCTGTGGTTTTTACCTCTTTGAGGGTTTTTCACGTAAAAATCTCTTGTGTGGTTATGCTTTGATTTATTTCATTGCTATTATTATCCCATAATTCTAGTTTATTTTGGAGGGCTAGATCCTAAGGTTTTGTGCAAGGCCCCCAACAAAGTGGTAGCAGAGCTAAGTTCATTGAACGGGTAGGATTAGTTTGGAATTATGGTAGGTGGCTCATCAAGGATGATCAACCTCAATGGTTCTAACTGGACCATATGGAAGGCTAAGATGGACGACTTGCTTTATTGTAAGGACCTATATTCTCTAATTTTAGGCATATCAGCAAAATCCAAGGATATGTCTAATGATGATTGAAAGAAGATGGACCGGAAGGCGGTGGGGTTTATTAGACAATGGCTGGATGATTCTATGTTCCACCACGTGTCTACGGAAACCTCAGCCGCTAGCCTATGATTGAAATTAGAAGGGCTGTATGAGAGGAAGAAAACCTGTAATAAGATTTTTCTGATAATGCGACTTGTGAATCTCAAGTTCAAAGATCGTGGTTCTGTGGCCGAGCACATGAATGAGGTCAGTAATATAATGAACCAACTCTCCTCTATGAAGATGGTCCTGGATGATGAATTGCAGGCTTTAATATTGCTTAGTTCATTACCTGACAATTGGGAGACATTGGTGGTATCTCTAAGTAACTCCGCGCCAGATGGAAAGATATCCATGAAACAAGTGATTAGCTGTCTCTTCAATGAGGAGACAAGAAGGAAGTCTCAGGGGTCTACTCAGCAAGAGGCCCTTGTGACACATGAACAAGGGAGAGGAAAGAACAGGAAGGGCGGGAAGGCAAGAGATAAATCAAGAGGCAAGTCGAGTAATAGAAAAGATATTGAATGCTGAAATTATGGCAAGAAAGGCCACTATAAGCATGAATGTCATAAGGCTAAGAACGACAATAAAGGAAAAGGAAAGGAGAAAGAAGATGAATCAGATTCCACTGTGGTTGCTTCAGATGGCGACGTTGTAGTTATTATTTTACAAATCATAATGTATGTCTCACGGCTACGAGTCAGGACACCGACTGGGTGATAGACTCGGGAGCCTCTTTTCATGCGACTCCATGTAGGGATTTCTTTACAAGCTACAAGTCAGGTAACTATGGGACTGTGAAGATGAAAAATTCTGGCATATTGAAGATCATAGGGGTCGGTGATATTTGTGTGAAGGCCGATGTGGGTTGCACATTGGTTCTCAGGAATGTTAGGCAGATCCCAGACCTTCGTCTCAACTTGATGTTGATAGGAAGGTTGGATGATGATGGCTATGAAAGCTGATTTGCTGGTGGGCGCTGGAAGCTCATCAAGGGTTCGCTGATCTCAGCCTGAGGAAAAAAGTGTTGTACCCTTTACAAGGCATGTCTCAGTGTGTACAAGGGTGAGTTGAACGCAGCGAAAGATTCAGCTATTGACATGTGGCACAGGCGTTTAGCGACATGAATGAAAAATGGCTTCAGCTACTAGCAAGTAAGCGGCTCCTTCCAGACATGATGGATACGCTTCTCAAAACCTATCTTGATTGTTTATCAGGGAAATAACATAGAGTTTCATTCGTTAAAACTACTTCTCATGTTAATAAAGTGCATGCATTAGATTTAGTTTATTCTGATGTTTGTGGTCCTATAAGGATAAAAGCCTTGGGTGGGGCATTGTATTTTGTTACTTTTATAGATAATGTATCTAGGAGGGTTTGAGTTTATGCATTGAAATCCAAGGGTGAGGTCTATGATGTATTTAAATTGTTTCATGCTATGGCCGAGAGAGAGACAAGTAGATCATTGAAGTGCATCCGCACTGACAATGGCGGTGAATACATTGGCGACTTTCATGAGTAATACAAATCCCTGGGTATACGACATGAATAGACGGTTCCCAAGATCCCCCAGCATAATGATGTAGTTGAGCGAATGAATCGTACCATTGTTGAGAGAATCAGATGCATGTTATCCCATGCGAAGTTGCCCAAGACGTTCTGGGGAGAAGCAATGCACATGGTGGTGTATCTGATAAATAGGTTTCCATCAGCCCTATTGAATGGAGAAGTACCTGAGAAGGTATGGACTGGACAAGATCCATCGTACAGTCATCTCAGGATGTTTGGATGCAGGACATCCGTTCACGTACCAAAGGATGAGAGGTCTAAGCTTGATATGAAGATCAGATAGTGTGTGTTCTTAGGGTATGATGATGAAAAGTTCGGTTATGGATTATGGGATCCGACCGAGAGGAAGCTCGTCAGGAGCAGAGATGTGGTTTTCTTTGAAGATCAGTGTATAGAAGACATTGGTAAGCCAGAGAAGAACCAGCCTAGTTCGGGTGAGCTAGAGGAAATGGATCCAATTATTCCTCCCATGGTGCCTGATGATGGGGGAGTATAGTAAGGTACAAAGGACGAGGGAGTTCCTACAGAAGATGGACAGAAAGAGTAGCCCTGACCTGATCTGCCTATTGAGCCACAGGTGAGGAGGTCTTCTAGGGACAGGAAGCCGTTGAAGAGGTACTCACCGCATGAGTAAATTATGTTGAATGATGAGGGAGAGCCAGAAGATTATTCTGAGGCCCTATCCGACAAGCATAAGGGGGAATGGTGGAAAGTCATGCAAGAGGAGAAGAAATCCTTGCATAAGAACCACACCTATGACATGGTCACTACAAGAAATATAATTTTTACCGACGAAATTATTTTTTGTAGGTAAAGATGACTTTTACCGACGAAATTTATTTTCGTAGGCAAAAGTCAACTTCTACCGACAAAATTAAATTTCGTAGGTAAAAGTCATCTTTACCTACGAAAATTTTCATAGGTAAAGCGTGTTTTCCCTTTTTCTTTCCGTGGAGACACGAAAAGTGTACTTTTGCCTACAAAACATAATTTCGTAGGTAACAGACATCTTTACCTACGAAACATTCGTAGGTAAAGGGTGTCTTAAAATTTTAAAATAAATTAAAAATTGAAAAATTTACTTTGACCGATGAAATTTAATTTCGTAGGTAAAAGCTACTTTCACCTATGAAAATTTTTGTAGGCAAAGGGTGTTTTCAATTTAAAATAAATGAAAAGTTTAGTTTTACCTACGAAATGCAATTTCGTAGGTAAAAGACATCTTTGCCTAACTTTTACCGACGAAATTTAATTTTGTAGGTAAAATCTATTTTCACCTACGAAACTTTTTGTAGGTAAACAGTGTTTTCAATTCAAAATAATTGAAAAGTTTAGTTTCACCTACGAAATATAATTTCGTAGGTAAAAGGTATCTTTACCTACGAAAATGTTCGTAGATAAAGGGTGTTTTGAATTTAAACTCAAAAAGTTTACTTTTACCGATGACATAATTTCATAGGTAAAAGTGATCTTTACCTATGAATATTTACGTAGGTAAAGGTGTTTTGAATTTTTTAAAAAATCAAAAACTGAAAAGTTTAATTTTACCTACCAACGATTTCGTAGGCAAAAAATGTTTATGAGGCTTTTACCTACCACTATTTTCGTAGGTAAAAATATATATGAGAGACTTTTACGTACGAAGGATTTCTTAGCTAAAAAACGTGTAGGTAAAAATATATTCTCTAACATAAATAACCTTTGCCTACGAAAAGTTCCGTAGGTAAAAAACATATATCAGACCTTTACCTACGAAAATTTTTGTAGGTAAACAACGTGTATCAGAATTTTACCTACGAAATTTTTCATAGGTAAAGTGTTTTACCTACGAAAAAGTTCGTAGGTAAAAGCCTTTTCTTCTTTAAAATTTTCTGACTCAAAATTCCTGATATACACATGTTATATAATATATTTCATCATATTCACATTCGCATCCATCTAAACCCAAACTACGTAAATCCATCCAAACATAAATTATATTCATCAAAACATAAGCTACATCCATCCAAACACAAACGATCTTTTCCACATTAGATTCATCCACGCAAAAATACGTATAAGTTTAACATCATAAATAAATTATAAAAAATTATTCATAGTGTTACAGAATTGAGAATAAGTTAAGGTTTAGGTTTAGGAAATCGGGTTTGGGTTCGGGATTGGGTTTAGGTTTGGGTTTTCAAGTTTAAGTTTAGGTTTAGGTTAGGGAGTTGAGATTAGGATTAGGTGTAGGTTTAGGTTTAGGGATTTGAGAATACATTTGGTTTTTTAGGTTTAGGTTATAGAATATAAGTTTAGGTTAAGGTTTAGCTCATAGGTTTTAGTTTTGGTTAAGGTTATAGGTTTAGGTTTAGGAAATTGGGTTCGGGGATTGGGTTTAGATTTAGGTCTTCAAGTTTAGGTTTAGGTTTAGGTTTAGGTTAGGGACTTGAGAATACATTTAGGTTTTAGGTTATAGATTTAAGGCCTGTTTGGACAGTCAAGAGGGATGTAATTAGGTGGGATTACGAGGGTTATCCTGTGTCATCCCATCCTGTCGGTTGTTTGGGATGGTGGGGATGTATTTCATCCACTGCGCCCTCATGAACACCGACTGGATCTTGCCAATCCCGGGATGCATGTTTTCATCGCTATGCGGGGCCCACTGAGATATCCACTCCTTCCATCATTTTCACCAGCCTACATTTAGCCGTAAACCTATTTTGAGGCAAATATCCATCAGTGAGTGGGGCACACCACGAGAAGCAGTGGAGATGCAAACCAATCCATCCGTGACAGTCCAAACACTCCGCTGTGTATCCCATGGGCTATCCCAAACCCATGGTATCAGGGGACAAACACTGACACCACCATCATTACCTTAAATTCCATTCCTCCCTCCTAATCCCATGGGATCGGTCTGGCCAAACACGCCCTTAGGGAATTGAGAATAGGTTAAGGTTATAAGTCTAGGTTTAGGTTATAGGTTAAGGTTAAGGTTTAGGTTATAGGTATCAGTTTAGGTTATAGGTTAAGGTTTAGGTTTAGGAAATTGGGTTCAGGTTCGGGATCAGGTTTAAGTTTGGGTTATCGGTATAGGTATTGGGATTTGAGAATAGGTTTAGGTTATGGTTATGAGTTTAGGTTTAGGTTATAGGTTAAGGTTTAGGTTTAGGCTATAGGTATAAGTTTAGGTTATATGTTAAGGTTTAGGTTTAGGAAATCAGGTTCGGGTTTGGGATCGGGTTTAGGTTTGGGTTATAGGTATGGGTTTTGGGATTTGAGAATAGGTTTAGGTTAAGGTTGTAAGTATAGGTTATAGGTAAAGGTTAAGGTTTAGATTTCGGCCATAAGTATAGGTTTTGAGATTTGAGAATAGGTTTAGGTTAAGGTTATGAGACTAGGTTTAGGTTATAGGTTAAGGTTTAGGTTTAGGCTATAGGTATAGGTTTAGGTTATAGGTTAAGGTTTAGGTTTAAAAAATCAGGTTCGAGTTCAGGATCGGGTTTAGGTTTGGGTTATAGATATCGCTTTTAGGATTTGAGAATAAGTTTAGGTTAAGGTTTTAAGTATAGGTTATAGGTTAAGGTTAAGGTTTAGGTTTCGGCTATAAGTATAGGTTTTGGGATTTGAGAATAGGTTTAGGTTAAGGTTATAAGTCTAGGTTTAGGTTATAGGTTAAGGTTTAGGTTTAGGTTTAGGTTATAGGTTAAGGTTTAAGTTTAGGAAATCGGGTTTGAGTTCGGGATCGGGTTTAGGTTTGGGCTATAGGTATAGGTTTTGGGATTTGAGAATAGGTTTAGGTTAAGGTTATGAGTCTAGGTTTAGGCTATAGGTATAGGTTTAGGTTTAGGTTTAGGAAATCGGGTTCGGGTTTGGGATCGGGTTTAGGTTTGGATTATACGCATAAGTTTTGAGATTTGAGAATAGGTTTAGGTTAAGGTTGTAAGTATAGGTTATAGGTTAAGGTTAAGGATTAGGTTTCAGCTATAAGTATAGGTTTTGGGATTTGAGAATAGGTTTAGGTTAAGGTTATAAGTCTAGGTTTAGGTTATAGGTTATAGGTTAAGGTTTAAGTTTAGGAAATCATGTTCGGGTTTGGGATTGGGTTTAGGTTTGAGTTATAGGTATAGGTTTTGGGATTTAAGAATAGGTTTAGGTTAAAGTTATGAGTCTAAGTTTCGGTTATAGGTTAAGGTTTAGGTTTAGGCTATAGGTATAGGTTTAGGTTATAGGTTAAGGTTTAGGTTTAGGAAATTGGGATCGGGTTTAGGTTTGGGTTATAGGTATGGGTTTCAGGATTTGAGAATAGGTTATAGGTTAAGGTTAACGTTTAGGTTTCGACTATAAGTATAAGTTTTGAGATTTGAGAATAGGTTTAGGTTAAGGTTATGAGTCTAGGTTTAGGTTATAGTTTAAGGTTTAGGTTTAGGCTATAGGTATAGGTATAGGTATAGGTTATAGGTTAAGGTTTAGGTTTAGGAAATCGGGTTCAGGTTCAAGATCGGGTTTAGGTTTGGGTTATAGGTATAGGTTTTGGGATTTGAGAATAGGTTTAGGTTAAGGTTGTAAGTATATGTTATAGGTTAAGGTTAAGATTTAGGTTTCGACTATAAGTATATGTTTTGGGATTTGAGAATAGGTTTATGTTAGGGTTATAAGTCTAGGTTTCGGTTATAGGTATAGGTTTAGGTTATACGTTAAGGTTTAGGTTTAGGAAATCAGGTTCGGGTTCAGGATCGGGTTTAGGTTTGGGTTATAGGTATAGGTATTGGGATTTGAGAATACGTTTAGGTTAAGGTTATGAGTCTAGGTTAAGATTTAGGTTTAAGCTATAGGTATAGGTTTAGGTTATAGGTTAAGGTTTGGGTTTAGGAAATCAGGTTCGGGATCAGGTTTAGGTTTGGGTTATATGTTATGAGAATAGGTTTAGGTTAAGGTTAAGGTTATGAGACTAGCTTTAGGTTATAAGTTAAGGTTTAGGTTTAGGCTATTGGTATAGATTTAGGTTATAGGTTTAGGGAATGGTTTAGGAAATTGGGTTCGGGTTTGGGATCAGGTTTAGATTTGGGTTATCGGTATAGGTTTTGGGATTTGAGAATAGGTTTAAGTTAAGGTTGTAAGTATAGGTTATAGGTTAAGGTTAAGGTTTAGGTTTCGGATATAAGTATAGGTTTTGAGATTTGAGAATAAGTTTAGGTTAAGGTTATAAGTTTAGGTTTAGGTTATAGGTTAAGGTTTAGGTTTAGGTTATATGTATATGTTTAAGTTATAGGTTAAGGTTTAGGTATAGGAAATCGGGTTCGGGTTCGGGATCGGGTTTAGGTTTAGGTTATAGGTATAGGTTTTGGAATTTAAGAATAGGTTTATGTTAAGGTTATGAGTCTAGGTTTATGTTATAGGTTAAGATTTAGGTTTAGGCTATAGGTATAGGTTTAGGTTATAGGTTAAGGTATAGGTTTAGGAAATCGGGTTTAGGTTTGGGTTATAGGTATGGGTTTTGGGATTTGAGAATAGGTTTAGGTTAAAGTTGTAAGTATAGTTTATAGGTTAAGGTTTAGGTTTAGGTTTTGCCTATATGTATAGGTTTTGGGATTTGAGAATAGGTTTAGGTTAAGGTTTTAAGTTTAGGTTTAGGTTTAGGTTATAGGTTATAGGTTTAGGGTGTAGTTTACGTTAAGCGTGTGGTCCCTGCAAATACATATATAAACAAGATATAAATACGGCCTGTCCAAATGGCTAAGCCCTTCTAATGTTGTCCATAGAAAATGGACAGCTTCATCATGGTCATAATAGCAGTTCCCACCTTCCAGGGACCCCTGCTCATCTGGATAGCTTAGACGTACATCCGGGTCTACTCTATTAATTTTGAGCAAATACAAAAACACAACCTATCCAAATGGTCAGGCCCCTCCAATGTTGTCCATAGAAAATGGATAACTTCATCATGGTCATAATAGCGGTTCCCACCTTCCAAGGACCCCCGCTCATCTGGATAGCTCCGACGCACATTCGGGTCTGCTCCATTAATTTTGAGCAAATACATAAACACGGCCTGTCCAAATGGCCAGGCCACTCTAATGGTTTAGGCTTTCCTTACCTTCCATTGTATGCTTCCAAGGTGCAGATGCCTATTAAAACATACATACATCCTGGGAATCGCTTCTCAAAACCGCTGACTATTTTTTTTTGAAACTCGTTCATCTCACCTGAAAACCTGTCACATAATGAATAACTGTAACCACAATGATAACTATTATGAATGCACTATAATGAACAAATTATTATTATGATAGATAACTGTAATTACAACATGGATGTTGGAGTCACTTATGAATGGGTAGAATGGCATATAAAGATTATAATCGACCTTAGAAATATAAGTGCCATAGTTGAGACAAAAATGGGAGCAGGTTGTACCTGGGACAATGGCACAGATGCTTCACTAGCCTTTTGCTGGTTCTCAAGAGTGCAGATGTATGAATAAAGGATCATTCCAACTAAGGCAACAATGATGCCGAAAATGTTTCGCCAACTAAATGGATCGTGAAGTAAAACATATCCAAAAGCCAAAACCAAGCATGTTTTAAGATGCCCCAGGACTTGATAGGTGACAGGTGATGTCTTTCCAATTACAAGAAATGTACTAAAGTTGACGAAAACAGAGATCAAGCAAGAGAGCACAATGAAAACCTGCAATAAAAATAATATGGCTATGAGAAATTTCAAACAATAGGAATGAGAAAGCCCACACATTTCTGGACATAAAACAATAATGACCTTTGATTCATTGATGAAATGATTACAAGACCTAGATGTCAAACAATGCAATGCTGATGTTTTTTCCCGATTATTAAAAAAACATCAACTTCAAAGTTTATGGAGTATCATTGTGACAAAGATTTTTTTTTTTCCTAATGAGAATAGACCAAGGGTTGCTGTTTGGGAAAAAAAAGAAGAAGAAGAAGAGAACCAACAATGATCAATTTTGTGAATGGCAGCACAATACCAACAATTTTCCTAAAGAGATGATTTAGTGGGCGAAGTGTATAGAAACCTTCCCATACACACAGTTGCATTTGGCCTCATAAGCACATCACCTACTTGGACTATCCATTAAGTCTAACCCATTCTTCTTCCACTACTAAGCACAAAAAAAGCACATCAATCATCTGGTAACTATGAATTTTCAAGGCAGCTCAAGAAGAGTGGACTTGGCCTAATGGTCAGAGTAGATAGGTGATGCAGAGGAAAAAGAGCAGGGGGAGAAGAACTATGGAAGTGATGAAGACAATTCACTGCTACACTTTCTGGATTCATGGTACAATAACAAAGATGAGAGTGGTAAGGATCAGTTACAGAATGGCGATGGGCTTGTTATGCTTGCACTCTGAAAACCGAATCTGTCATTTGTTAGGGAGAACCAATATCCAAAAACTTCATCTCAGCCAAAGCTACTAATGAAACTAGGGTCAAGAAAAATGCAGACTGAATTAATCAACAGATCACGCATGAAAGATATGAAACATCAAATATACCATCATCAACATTGTAATAACAAATGAACTCAGAGAAAATTCAGGACTGATCTGATTTCAAATGCATCTGATGCTGAGTAACTAAAGAGATGAGAAAGAAAAGAATCTTGAAGAAATCATGGCCAGAAATGAGAATGTGTGTATCACGCATGAAAGATACAAAACATCAAATATACAATCATCAACATTGTAGTATGACTGATCTGATTTCAAATGGCACTGATGTTGAGTAACTAAAGAGATGAGATGGAAAAGAATCTTAAAGGAAATCATGGCTAGAAATGAGAATATCTCTACACAAATGAGATATCGAGTGAAGAAAATCAAAGAAAAGCGATTAGATCTAAGGACTGCAAAATGGCTAAGATCCCAATGCATACATTTTAATTTTTTTACAACAAAAACATAATTTCTCATCTTCTGTATGTAGAAGTTCAAACCACGCCTCTGTAAGTGTCTAGACACCACATACAACAAAGCTCCATCTAGCAATGAGAAACTCCTAACAATCAATAGCCATAAACATATGAATAAGGAAAAGAACCCCAAAAAAATAGAAAATTCTAATAGTAGAAACATCTATAGCACTTGTCTAGACATGAACAAGCCCATCGCTGATCTGCTTGACTCTCAATGTCAGACATATCAGCACCATTGTTTCCATGCATGATTGTTAAAACTGTAGTGATGCAAATGAAGGTGGGATCAGTTTAAGATGGAAGAGAAGAGAACTATTCTCCTCAAATTGAATGAAGCAGACCGCTTGTATCTCCGCCATTTGTTATTAGTTGTATCATACCCCCTCTCGTTATTACATTTGTCTCTAGAAGTGCACCTCAGTAATGTTGCACCGTGATTCATTAAAAATTGCATCATTTTCCCACCCAATTGTAGACTGCTCTTAATTGACAAAGCACTGTTTAGTGGCTCCTTGCTTCTCATTGGGCTACCAATAGTTTCATCATTGATTTTAGGAGTTTCTAAACATCCATCCTGCATCTCTACACCCACACAAACAATTGACATTTGTCAGCACTATCTATCTACAAATCAATGTGATTGTTGCAATTTCAATGGACATCCGAGCATGGCTGACTTTTTGATGGATACAGAACTTCTAAGAAACTTAAGAAAGTTAGCTAAGCATCAATTAGGCCATACCATAGGAAGCAATGGGGGTGTAAAGGAGATTATAAAATTATGATGAAGGACGCAGAGCCCATCACGAAGCAGTTGACCTGCTAAGCATTGGGTTCTTAGGATTCCTTTTAACAGATCAACTGTGGCACAGAAACCGACGTCTCATTTAAAACCATGGGGCTGCTTCAAAATGATTGACTCACAAAGCAGCAATTGACTCAAGTCATAGAAACACCACCCTATTTTTTCCCAGTTTTTTCTTTTTCTTCTTTAAATGGTATATCCCAAATCTATCTAAATAGCAACAAAAAAATACAGCATGGTATATCACATAATAGCATTTTTTCTCAGAAGTAATATCTCAAAATACTGTACAAAAACAAAAGCTCTAAACTGATTTTGAAAAATGTTGTAAAATATCAGTGCAATAGTTACCAGAATGAGTTTGCATAATATAAATGCATCCAATCCAATCATCCATCCATGCATATGTACATGTCTAACTATCCAACCATCCATCCATGTAAATCAAAAATCCCTAATTCTGGTTGGATCCTCAGATCCCCAGAGTCCTAAAATCCCCAAATCCCTAATTTGTAAAATTAGAAAAACCCCAATTTGGGGTCCAAATTCAAATATGTAAGCCCTAAAATCCCTAATTTGTAAAATAAAAAATCCCTAATTTGTAAAATCAAAAATCCCTAATTTTGGTTGGATCCTCAGATCCACAAAATCCTAAAATCCCCAAATCCCTAATTTGTAAAATCAGAAAAACCCCAATTCAGGGTCCAAATTCAAATTTGTAAGCCCTAAAATCCCCAAATCTCTAAGGGGCCGTTTGGATGCCTGTAACTTGTGCAAAATGTAAGAAAGTTACGGGTGACTTTCTTACAGTTTGTGTTTGGGGAGAAATGTTACAGGTAACAAAGTCTTAACCTGTAACTTTCTATGAGGTAAGATTGCAAGAAATGTAACAGAGGAATTAGGTGTTTTTCAAGTCACAGGTTACTTTGTTACAGGCAACGACTATCCATTTCGAATTTGGGAGAGGGTGGTGGAAACGCAGCTGGATTGGAAGTGTACTTACCTTCTATGACCCAACGTCTCCTTCTCCCTCTCTCAGCGTCTCCTTCGATCTCTCTCCCACTTAGCGTCTCCTTCTCCCTCTCTCAACGTCTCCTTCCCTCTCTCTCTCTCTCTCTCTCTCTCTCTCTCTCTCCCTGTCTTAGCGTCTCCTTCCCTCTCTCTCTCTCTCTGAGTGTCTACTTCCCTCTCTCCGCTCTGGCAAGGGAAGCTGTAACCCTTATTGATTTGATTTTTTATTTTTTCCTCTCCTTCAGTTTTTTTTTTCCTTTTGCGTGAGAGCGGACAGGGGTTGTTTGGCATGGCAGTTTCGGATGCCTGACTGTGGGGCCCACAGTGATGTATTTTCCTTACATCCATACCGTCCATCCATATTGAAAGCTCATTTTAGGTGATGATTAAAAAAAAATGAAGCTGACCCAAATCTCAAGTGGGCCACACAACAAGAAAGAATCTCAAATAAACTCCTACCATTAAAAACATCACAGGTCCACTTAAATATTTATTTGCCATCCAACGGAAGAGGTTTGCCTAGGGAGTTTTTTCCTAGGTAATTTTAGGAATTGAGCCCAAAAATGAAGCATATATAATTTTCAAATGGACCACACCATAGGAAACAATGAACTTGAACTTGTACCATTGAAAATTTCTTAGAGCCACGTACGTTTTGGATCGAGCTTAAATTTTTATTTCCCATACATATGTTTGTATAATCTTATAAACTAGTTGGATGACAAATAATCATTATTGTCGGGCTTAGAAAGGTTTCACAAGTGGAAATCATTATCCTAATTGTCCTGTGGTATGATCCACTTCATTTTTGTATATGAGCCAATTTTGGGCTTAACCCCTTAAATTAGATGGAAAAACGGATGGACGACATGGATAGACCACATACATTCAAGGTGGGCCCGACTGAGTTTACTCGGTGCATTAAGAGTGCACCGAGTAACTCAGTACTCAATTTGATTTACCATCCAACCTATTGGCAATGAAATCAGATCTTTTATCATACCGAGTAAACTCAGTTGGCCCACAATGAATATATATGATTTATCCCATGTCGTCCATCCATTTTTCCAGCTTATTTACGGGATTGAGACCAAAATTGAAGCAAATCCAGAGCTTAAGTGGATCATACCACCTGAAAGAGTGGGAATAATGATTTCCACCATTGAAACCTTCTAAAATGTTGAAAAAAAATCTGCCAAAGGCATGGAAAAAATTAAAATATGTTCCTTTGCTGCATTCCTCTTATGGAGCACTAGCATACAAAAAAATTGACTACTAGCCTAGTTCATTATAGTTCAGAACAAGGATTAGAAATCCCTGAGAAACACCCTGAGTTGAATCACTTAAGAGAATGGCCAAGTCAAAGAAATGACTAGGAGGAGTTGAGTTTTGCATTGAATTTAGAGTCATATTGGAGTTTGCTCATTGAATTCAAATTGAGTTTCAAGTTCTTAAACCTCGCATAATAAGAGTGTTTTGTAATTAGAGATACTAACCATATTGGTCTCCATCGAAGCTGTGTCCACTTTAAGTCCTTTGATTTGATTCAGTCCATCTGGGGGAAATCAATATCGAATAAGTTTATTAAGCCAGAATGTCAAAGTAAGATAATGGGTGGGTATTTGCAGAAGAATATCCTGATAGTTAGGTTAATCAGCTATTCCATTTTTCTAACCAGGCTAATAAACTAGTGCCAGTAATTTGTGCAAAACCATTGCAATGAATTAAAAAGATCAATCATCTAAAAACTTCAAATAGTTGGAACAAGGATATAATGATGATGAATCATCTTATGTTTTTATGAGTGTCATGGAAGAATAGACGAGACCTACAAACATTTTCGTTTTGATCATGTGGCTCATCTAATGGATAGGTTTTTATGAGTGTCATGAAAGATTCCAGCCTGTCTCATGCCGCCACCTAAGGTTTTTCTAAGCCTCTTTAAATTAAGAAAAAGGAAGTGTGGATCAGAATTAATCCACTGAAGCAATATACTGTTATAATACAAATTATATCAGTACCTTGGAAATGAAGCTTTTCAAGCCTACAATGACAGATCCAATTGGAGCTTTCATTCTTTCAACATACATAGCTGGCTCACATATTTGATGGAGATGAACTTGCACAAAATCAAATCATACCGCACAATGAAATAACAGATTTCTAAAATAGATAAATTATATAAAGATGTAAATTTGGGGATTAGTTTGCATGGTTGTTCAAGAAGGCCAACAAGAAAAAGAATGAAAACATATAAAGGGAAGAGAGAATCCCCTGGGACTTGAAACAACAACAGACAATAAGGAGGAAACCACTTATCAGGACGTATCGAAACTGAATCAGCAGCTTGGACAAGCCTGTGAACAGGAACTCCAAGTGCCTGACATAAGAATCTATTAGAGTTAGACACAAGAGAAGTCATTCATCTATGCAAATCGGAAGTAAAAGAGAGAGAAATAGTAAAGCACAATAGTCTGAGTTCTTTTACTATATGTAAATCCATGGGATGATAAGTTTGAAGTTGATGAATTGACAATAAGCATGTCCCTGCTAGATATGAATTTGTTTTGATGCAATGCACAACATGGGATCTCAAGCATGGAAACAACTTAGTTTTGAAAGAGAACATTGCTATAATACATATTTCCATATTTTTCCCATTTTAATTACATATAGTATAGAGACAAACAGAAATAAAGGGAAACATGAGAAAAAGGAGTAATACAGAAAAGTAGGCTATAAACTGATAGGAAATTAGAAATTGTAGCCGTGTAAGTCATCCAGATGATGGATGTATATTAGACATTCTGGTTTATTTGTAATCTAACCGTACTGTCAATAATGTCATTAGGAGATGTAATTTATCAATTGGAATGCAATTTTAGTGACAATAAGAATGGAAACAAAGAATTAGGTAAGATTGCTAACCAAGAAGTACCCCAAAATGACCTTTCAATATTTTGTGTTGGTAGTTCATGAGAGTTGAGAGATTAAGACGGATGTTGCTCATAGAATTAGAGATAGGTGGATGAAGTGGAGTTTTATGTGATCATCGTAGACCAATCAAAATGAAGGGGAGATCTTATGGGCTAGCTATAAGAATGGCCATGCTTTATGCGACAGAATATTGGGTAGTCAAGGAACAATGCGTTCATAGGATGTGTAGCTGAAATAAGGATGTTGAATGGATGAGTGGAAAAACAAGGATAGAACTAGGAATGAACACATTCAAGGAAATTAGGAGTAGCACGAATAGGTCATAGGGTGAGGGAAGGTAGATTTGGATGGTTTGGCCATGTGCAACAAAGACCAAGACTACAGTGGTTAGGAGTGAGTCAGTTCAAGTTGAAGGCTCTACATGGGCAAGTGGAAAGCCCCAAAGGGACATGCATAGAGGTAGTACAAAAAGATTTGATGACTGGTGGTTCGTGGATGATGCACATGCAGTTAGAAATTACTTTAAATTAAGCATGTGGTGTAAAATTAAGTCAAAATAAACCATCCAAATTATTAGTTAGTTTAGATGTATAAAAAATGAAAAAAGATTTATGCTTATTTTATTGTCTGAATGTCAGATTAGACAACATTTATTGGATGGTCGGAAATGAAAAAATAAAATAAAATCTGATAGTCCTACTTGGGCCAACAAGCGTGTTCAGGAATCAGATGCTTTGGGAGAGACTTTAAGCCTTATGAGCTTGCGAAACTACTGAATATACAAGGTGGGACTTGCCTGATGGATGGTTTGGGTCATGCACCTAGCGGTCATCTTGGCACATGTGGTTGAATATAGAACATAGATGGGCTGCCTTACACAAGCATGTAGGATTAGAGGGTAGGGTGAGTGTTTTGAACTTTTGCTTGCTTCATGCCCAACTTATTCTTGTCAAAATTCTGACCCAACTTATTGACACCTTGTGAATGTCTGGGATGGCTCATCTAATGGATAGGTTAGGTATAGAATATATTCATCCAAATCGGATTGCATACCCACTGTGAATGTCATCAGATTGCGAGTCCTTCAATTATACACCATGGATCCAAAAATCAGCAAATAAACAATTCATGTGGCTCATCTAATGGATAGGTTGGGTATAGAATATATTCATCCCAATCGAATTGCGTACCCACTATAAATGTTTGAGGATGTGATATCCTCTCCATCCATCAAGCGAGTCCTTCAATTATACACCATGGATCCAAAAATCAGCCAAATAAATAATTCATGTGGGCCACACTATAAGGGAAAATGGCTATGGGATGCCAACCTTAGGTTTGTCATTAGGGCCACCATATTGTATATCTTTCATCAAACCCATTCATCATGTGTGAATTAAAAGGATGAAGGCAATATACCCAAATCATCCTAATGAAAAACTCAGGTGTACCATAACTGATGAAATTAGAGATTTAGCCATAGTTTTACATTGCTAACATTGGTGTGACCGACCCAAATCATTTATGAAGTTCATATTTTGTATGAACATTGAAGCTAATGGTTATAATCTGATGGGCGGAGTGGATTTCATATATAAAATATATTAGGCCCTAAAAACTTAAGTGTTTTACACTCAGCTTAAAACATGCGAGGATTATTATCCTTATCCATCTAAATCGTAGAAAGCTTTTCCTATGAAGTTACTGTGCACAGATGCTAGGTAGGGCCCACCACCATGTTTGAGGTAAATCTAACCCGTTCATCCGTTTGGCGAGCTCATTTTAGGACAAAAAGCCAAAAATGAGTGGATATAATACTCAAGTGGGCCACCCGAGAGGGAAAAATGGGGAAAGAAATATATACCGTTGAAACCTACCTGGGCTCCACCTTGATGTTTATATGCCATCAAAACCGTCTATAAGGTTATTACCACTTGGATGAGGTAAAAATACAGAAAATTTAACCTGAAATAAAGGTTTTATGGCCATAAGAATGTTTCAACGGTTCTCACTGAATCTCCACTGTTTCCTCTCGTGTGGACCACTTAAGTTTGGGATCCAACTCATTTTTAGTTGTATGTTGTTAATTGAGCTCAAAAGACAGATGAACCTATACTTTTCTATTTGGACAAACCTATACTTATAACCGAAACCTAAACCTTAACCTTAACCGATAACCTATACTTACAACCTTAACCTAAATCCATTCTCAAATCCCAAAACCGATACCTGCAACTCCATTAATTTCGAGCAAATACATAAACACGGCTTGTCCAAATGGCCAGGCCACTCCAATGCTGTCCATAAGAAATGGACAGCTTCATCATAGTCATAACAGTCGTTCCCACCTTCTAGGGACCCCTGCTCATCTGAAAAATCATGAAAAAATAAGAAAGATAACTAAAGACTATCTCACTCACAAAGGAAAAAGGGCTTTGCCTCGATCCAAAATCTGCATCATCATTCAACTCAATAAACCTTTCAATTCCATCATCTTCCCTAGCTGTAGACTTCTCAGCATTGGATCTCTTCATCAGTCTACTTGCCTCTGAAGTAACCTTCTCTACCAAATCTCTATTTGTAACCTGATCCCATGTTAAGGCCATCATGAACAGAGGTGCACCAGTAAAACCAACAGACTGTAAAACTTGACTACTGAGTTTGGCACTATGCCGTGCACAATTGGTACCATTGCCATTAAATAGGCCACGAAAACCTTCAGTTCTCCATATATACTTCAAGCCTTGTATTGTTCCATTGTACTTTATATTTTGATGATTTTGAACTAGCATTTTCCAATTACCTAGGACAGTACCATGCTTTAGATTGAAAATTGTAACAAAAAGAAGAATAATGGAGAGAAGGCTAAAAGATGAAGTTACAACTTGTTAGAAAATATTTCGGCTCTTTACATTTCCAACCACGAACAAGCTTTCAGGCACTACACATTGAATGTTTTTCAGTGATCTATACAGTGGTTATAAATGCATTTGAATCAAGAGAAAATAAAATTTTATTTAAAAAAAATTCATCGCTTGTAAAAAATAATTTATGACTTATAATTTGAAAAAGGCAACTTTATTTAAAGATATTTTCCAACTAAAATTTCCATCAAGTGGTAAGAAAGTGTAGTACCTGTTTCACTCTTTGCAACACATCTATTGCAGGAATGGCTAAGTAGCTAGGAAGATGATGTTGGAACCGTGGATGTTGACGAATCTTAGGAATTGTCATTAGGTGATCAAATCACTTGCTCCAACAGACAAATGGCTAGGAAGGGTGCATTTTCCACTCTGATGACAAAGAAGGTAACAAGCATATAAAACAACTTGCATCCAAAAATACTTGCATCCAAAAATACTGCATGTTTTAATACTGCATGTATTAAAACATTTTCCAATCGTGTTTGGTTTTCAGCATGCATAGACAACATCAGCATCCTCCACAGATCTTTAACTGCATCTTAGCAACAGTACCCACAGATTTTATAATTTCAGTCCTAAAGAATTCAGTTTATCCAAGAGGAAGTGACAAAAAATAATGATGAAACCTTAGCATTCACAGCGAGAAGTAGCTGGCAAATATCACCACGAGGGATATTTGCATTAACTCAATACAACTCCAGGCGAAAATAAGTAAACATAGATTGTGACAGATGATTTTACTGATTTTGTTAACAACATATTCAGTGATTTCAAAATCTTAAACAGCTTATCTCTAACAAATCTAGAACTCATGAAATGTGTATACCTCTGCCAACCTTGCTCTCAAGAGCTTTCAACGTCATGGATGTGCGTCGAAGCTATCTGGATGAACGGGGGTCCCTTGAAGGTGGAAACCGCTGTTATGACCATGATGAAACTGTCCATTTCCTATGGACAACATTAGAGGGGCCTGACCATTTGGATAGATCGTGTTTATGTATTTGCTCGAAATTAATGGAGCAGACCCGAATGTGCGTCGGAGCTATCCGGATGAGTGGGGGTCCCTGGAAGTTGGGAATCACAGTTATGACCATGATGAAGCTGTCCATTTCCTATGGACAACATTGGAGGGGCTTGACCATTTGGACAAGCTGTGTTTATATCTGTATTTGTAGGTACCACACCCTTAACCTAAACCTATAACCTAAACCCATTCTCAATTCTCTAAAGCTACAACCTATAACCTAACCCTAACCCTAAACCAAAACATATAACCTAAACCTTAAACTAAACATAAACCTAAACCTAAACCTAAACCCATACCTATAACCTAAACCTAAACCTAAACCTTAACCTATAACCTTAACCTAAACTTATAACCTTAACCTAAACCTATTCTCAAATCCCAAAACTTTTACTTATAGCCGAAACCTAAACCTTAACCTTAACCTTAACATATAACCTTTACTTACAACCTTAACCTAAACTTACAACCTATACTTATAGCATAAACCTAAACTTAGACCTTCACCTTAACCTATAACCTATACTTATAACCTAAACCTAAACCTATACGTATAAAATAAGTCTGGACCTTGTGTAACGCCCTGAAAATCGGGGGTCGAGCATAAACTCCACTCCCGAGTTTCAAAACATCACTTATGCAACATTTTCAATGATGGATGAATGTCGGCTGTAATAGTGCATAAAACATGAAGTAGATTAAGCCAAAACAACATATCATACTCCAGAGACAGTTAAATTAGCAAGCGGAAGAATGTGATAGATATATAAAATATATGAACTGTTGTAAGTCTCCAGGATGTGAACATGTTAACAGGTTAAACATATACATGTATACTCCAAAAATGATCAAAACGAATATACATGAGTGCTCCAAAAATATAAAATGACAGGTGTCATGGCGTCAAATCAACCTCCCTGTAATCCCGTTGATCAGAACACGGTCTACCTAGACCCGCCTGATAACCGCCTATAGGAGAAATCCTCCTCATTATCAAACAAGTCTGGCTCCGCTTCACAAGCAGCACCATCATCTGAAATTAAAATAGGGATTGGTTGGTGTGTACAACGTCATCCTGTAACGTGGGAGTGAGTGGCCAACTCAGTGGAATTATAAAGCATAGGTTAACATGTTATCAAATCAATCAAGCGATAATGATAAAGTAAGCAAATTAAACATTCCTAAATACTGTAATTAATGCAAGAATGAAATGACATGATGGATGCCCTCGCCAACATACTCCCTCATGCGACACCATCTTACGTCCGCGACATGCTTTCTTCCCTCAGTGCTCCACATCTTTCAGGCATATGCAGTGCGATATGAATATGATTACCGAGTTGTTATTAGTCCTTTTTATACAACAGGATTGGGAAACTAGGGTACTTCCCTTATATCATTCCCAACAAGGATCCTGTTTAGGGTCGTCACTCCTAGTAGTCTCATACGATGATATATTTCTAGGTCGCTGCAAGGGCTGTCAAGGCTATTGCACGCACTCGTTAATCCGCTCCCCTGTCACCTTATCAATACAGGCCTAGTTGTATTCTTGTTGCTACGGAAGGGTCGTCGCCTCACGTAGACTCAGAGTATGCTCGATGTCACTACAAAGGGCTATCAGGGCTGTTGCACGCACTCGTTGTTTCGCTCCTCCATCACCTTATCAGTGTAGGCTGACAGCTCGAATGTAGTGTCCCAAACCACCATAATTGGCTCATGAGTTTGGGTTGCTCACTGGTCACTATGGGAAGGTTTTTGGCCCCAGCGTAGGCCGACAGCTCAACCACAGTGTCCCATACCACCATGCCCGGCTCATGAGTCTTAGTGGATCAAGGTACCACGGTTATCAGGGTTATCACTGGTAAGTTCAGTACCCTAGGTTCAAGCAGTTATGACCAATACAAGGTGAACATACAATAGTCAGTCGGGTTACTTGACGAGCTCGACTAGTACGAGCGCACCTCAAGATGAACGACATGAAGTGTATAAATACCTCGTGTGGCCTAACCACTACCGTCAACCAAAGCACGACTTAGGTTGGTCAACGCGTCCTTCGTGGCGAATAGAATCTAACCACGAATTCAAATATGTTACCGACTATCTAGACTAGAGTATAGCCCCAAACACTTGGAATCTAAATCAATAATCATATGAGAGAGACAGAATTGAAATACAAGTAATTCCAGCATGTTATCAGCATGTTATAACATACATCATGAGCAGTTAACCATGCACGAGTATTTCAAACATAAGGTAATCAATTCAAATACAACAAGCATGGAGGAAATCGTGTATATCATCAAATTAGTTGAGAATCCAATCTCAACGCTAATCTACAACACCATTTACTCAATACTTACTAATACATACATTTATACAAACCCTTAGTCTACACACATTAGTCTACATAGCATGTGTCGGCCAATAATGTGCATTAGGGCGAATCCCTTTGCCAAACAGATCTTACACGCATAACTAGCATAGGTACATGATAAATACTCATGGCAATCATATCAGTAAAATACGTATGTATACAGTATTTCCTACAAATACCTAAAATACCCTAAATCTCATATTCTTCGTACGTATTCGAAATGAAAAATGGACAGCATATTTTACATGTCAAACAACATCCTTGTCAATAATCTACCATTAAACGACATTGAAAGCTTTAAAAAATGGTAACCTAAGCGTCTAAAATCCGCACCTTACGCCGTAGAAGTGTAACGAATTCAATAGAGACTCTAAGTCTTTGTCAACGACTGATTGGCAACCCACAATATGATTTAGGTTAGCTGCTTCACCACTTACACCAATTGAAACCCTAGAACAGGTTAGGGTTAGGCTTTCTTACCTAAGAACGAAGCCGTAGTCGCCGAAAAAGCGATACGGAGGGGTGGATTAGGCACGTAGCAAAGCTGGGAAGAAACCCAGGAAGAATCACCAACTTCTCTCCCACTTTCTCTCTCTTTTCTCTCTCTTGATTTGGGTAGGGTTTGAAATTCGTATGGGATTTATGAGAGAGGGTTTAAGGCCTTTTTATAAGCCCAAACACGACGAAAACAGACTTGAAGTCAAGGTATACTTAAGTTATAACCAAATCAGGTCTGTTCTGATCCAACGGAGCACTTCTGGAGGTCCTCTTATCAAATGTGGTCGGATTTAAGCTCTCTAATATTAGATCTAGATCAACCTAAGTTTTCAGTCCGGTCGGATTTACAGATCGTCTGTGGTGGACCAGTTTCAATTCAACGGTTACTGAACTTCGATCAAGGCCACAAGTACTTTGACATGTAAGGGCCACCTATCCTGATCCGAGGGTAAATTTGAGTTGAAATCTAACGGTCAGAATACTTAAAAATAATGCGCAAGTGAAACGTGCCAGATTTCTTAAAATTATAATTAATTTTCTAAATATCTTCCTTTTCTCACTCTCTTCACTCCGGACGCAATAAAATGGTCTCAGGACATCGTTTGGGCATGATTTTCATGATGCTTGTCAAGCCCAACAATGCGGTCAATATCTTCTAAGTTCATCGCTATCAGACTTTCAACGTGCGGTCCAGGTCCGATACGAAGTTTCTGAATGCTCCCGAGAGCAACTGGGTTTAGAGATTGATCTTAGGTTTCTAGGTAATATAGCATTAGCAGTCCTACTCATTTTGGTTCTTGTAGTTTATATTTAAAGTGGTTCAAGTCAATTCTACTGAGTATTCAGTTTGGTACTTAACCAAATTCTACCCTAATTATGGCAGAATACGGTCCTATGGCCATTCTATACCCCATTTTAGGAACTTTTAGGAATCATATTATTTTAATTATTTTTTTAGTGGTTCATAATCAAGTTTACCCTGACTCCACTAAATTTCAGAAGATTTTGAGTTGTAAAAAAATTCTAAAAATTCCAGAAGCAGCAGCTGTCCAACAAGTGATTATCGGATAGTTGCTCACAATGACCTATTTTAAACTATGTTAAATATTTTATTATATTTTTACATAAACCTATACTCATTTAGCTTCAATATAGTTTTTGAATCACCTAAATTGGATTTATAACGAAGGAGATATGATTTTTCAAAGTTTGATAAAATGCATAAAAAAAATGCAGAAACTGGGCTGCCTGTCCGCTGTACGGACGAGGCCTCGCCGATGCCGTGAGGACCTCGCCGGTCACTGACTTATTTGGTGAGGTCCTCACCCCCCAGGGATGCTGAAAATATGTGGGGCCCACCTTGGATCCTCCTGAATTGAGTCGTTTGGGCCACAAGTCCGTCGAGACGTTTATCTAGTCTCATTTGCAAACTGGAATGAGTTACGCAACGTACAATATATGATTTTGGGGTAGAAGAAGCTAATCCATCTAAATAACCTATCTATATCATCAAATTCAAAATATTACATAGTTAAAATCCCATTTTATGCATGTATTTACCATTTATAGTAAGTTTTAGTTTAAGTATAGTTCCTCACCTTTTAAACTTTAGGTTTGTATCTAATATGAAAGAACATGGAGAAATTTGAAGAATGGTGTGGTGAAAGGTGAGATTTTGAAGGACATAGGTTGAAAAGCAATTTCTAGACTTTAAGAATGATCTTTAAGAGTGATATGGTTGACCCATTATTTAAGGACGTCTAATTCCAGGTTGATAAAAATTCAGGGTGTTACAACGAAACTATTCACAGGTAAGGATTTTGTAAATATTTTTAGCTACGAAAGTATTAGTACGTAAAACTTTTACAACATTTTTTACGTACGAAAGAATTCGTAGGTAAAAATTTTGTCATAATTTTTACCTACGAAAACAATTCTTAGGTAAGTTTTGTCCTAATTGTTACCTACGAAAAAAATTCATAGGTAAAACTTTTGTAAATATTTTTACCTACGAAATTATTTGTAGGTAAAAGTTTTGTTATAATTGTTATCTACGAAAAAATTGGTAGGTAAACGTTTTGCAAATCTTTTTAGCTACGAAAATAATCGTAGGTAAAAGTTTTTTAAATCTTTTTTAGCTACGAAAATAAAGGAAAAATAATTGTCAATATTTTTGCCTGCGAAAAAACACGTTGGTAAAAGATTTTGCCTACGAACTCAAATCGTCGGCAAAAGTCTTATTTTTGCCAACGAATTTTTTTTTTTCGTTGGTAAAAACTTTCTCCCTCGGTCTTTTAGCAATGAAAATGCCGACGATAATTTTCCTCGGCAAAAGTTTTTGCCTACGAATAATAGGCTTTCACCTATGAAAATTTTTGTAGGTAAAAGTGTCTTTTCTTGTAGTGGGTGAAACTGCCTAAGAGTAAAAAAGCTTTGAGCAACAAGTGTGTGTTCAGAAAGAAGGTTGAGCAAAAAAATTCACAGATGAGGTTCAATGCCAGACTTGTGGTAAAAGGTTTTGGTCAGAGGAAAGACATAGACTTCGAGGAGATATTCTCACTAGTGGTGAAGATGATATTCATACGAGTGTTGCTTGGGTTGGCGGCTAGCATGGATCCAGAGATAGAGCAGTTAGACGTTAAAACTGCCTTTCTCCATGATGACCTGGAAGAAGAGATTTACATGCACTAACTAAAGGGGTTCAAAGTTAAGGGCGAAGAGCATATGGTATATAGGCTGAGGAACAGTTTGTATGAGCTGAAACAAGCTCCACGACAATGGTACAAGAAGTTTGATTCGTTTATGTTACAGCATAGGTATGACAAAACGGAGTCGGACCACTGTTTGTTCACGCGCACGTTCTCAGATGGTGATTTCTTAGTTCTGCTGTTATACATTGATGACATGCTCATAATTGGAAAAGACATCAAAAAGATCGACAGGCTGAAACAGGAGTTGGGCAAGACTTTTGTGATGAAAGACTTGGGACCGGCTAAACAGATCCTAGGAATGGAGATAACTTGTGACAGAAGCAGCAGGAAGCTTTGGCTGTCATAAGAGTGGTATATTAAGAAAGTCCTAGAGTGGTTCAATATGAATGCAGCAAAGGCTGGTCAGTACTCCACTGGATGGTCACTTCAGATTGAGTGACAGACAGTGTCCCAAGGCAGAGGTGGAAGAGATGGAGAAAATACCCAACGCGTCAACCGTAGGAAGTTTGATGTATGTTATGGTGTGTACACGCCCAGACATAGCGTATGCGGTTGGTGTTGACAGCCGGTATCTTACCAATCTTGGCAAAGAGCATTGGGTAGTGGTGAAGTGAATACTGTGGTATCTAAGAGTTTCATCTAGGTTGAGCCTATGTTATGGTGATGGTAAACTTGTGTTAGAGGGATGCACAGATGCAGATATAGCAGGTGACATAGACTCCACGAAGTCTACATCGGGGTTCATATTCATGTTTACAGGGGGAGCGGTTTCCTGAAAGAGCAGGCTACAGAGGGTCGTAGCATTGTCGACGACAGAGGCCGAATACATTACAATCACAGAAGCATGGAAAGAGATACTTTTGATGAAGAGGTTCCTACAAAAACTTAGCCTAAAGCAGGAGGAGCACGTGGTTTATTGCGATAGTCAGATTGCTATTCACTTGAGCAAGAATCCAAGTCAACATTTCAAGTTGAAGCACATAGAGATTTGGTATCACTGGATCAGGGATACTTTGGAACAGAAGGTGTTACAGCTTGAGAAGATCCACAAGGATGATAATGGGTCTGACATGATGACAAAGGCTTTGCTCAAGGGAAAGTTTGAGGTTTGTATAAACCAGGCTAGCTTGAAGAAAATGCATCTCTCCTGAGTTGGAAAGGGGGATATTTGATAAGATTTTCCTCCTCAGTTCAGGGGAGAGACAGTGCAGTGGGTGAAAAATCGGAGTAATTCATTGAGCTGCTCAACCAGTCGTAGGTGGTCCACGACCGGTCATGGGCTGGTGTTCGACCAATCATAGGTTCGAGTCATGACACGACTCGTAGTCCAGCGAGTTTGGACAATATTTCTCCGGGGTGCTCGACCGGTCGTAGGTGGTCCACGACCGGTCATAGGTGGCTCACGACCGGTTGTGGACTCAGTACGACCAATCATGGTTACACAGATCCATTCCGTAATTTTATATAGATTTCATTTCGTAAGTCCTTTCGTAACTGGGATGCGGGAGTTTCCTAAAACTATAAAAAGGGGTCCTTAGAATTTTTCTAGCGTATCATGTGTAAGCCCCGTATCCTAGACCGTACCATTCCATAGACTTCCGAGGTCTTCCCGGTCGAATTTCGACAACCTTCGACCCTTAACCGGTATTTTCACGAGACCTTGATTCGCACGCCGTCAATCCGAGACCTTTACCATAACGACCACGCCGTCTCCGCGGTTCCAATGCCGCGACTCGCGTACTGAGGCGATACACTGGTCAGGAGATATAGGCCAGCGTTCGGTGCAAGAAAAACGTCGCGCGTTGTAAAACCGAAGAGAATCTCTACGACTTGTCAAATCAATCCATCAATCCATCAATCAATCAAATCCCATCAAGTCAAGTACACATCACCTTTCACCCTTCCCCAAGAAACTCCAAAGTCAAAATTTTCTTACACCACCCATACTTTTCTTACATAAAAGTCAAAAAAAGTTCTTATACCCATCACCCATCACCCATCACACCCCATTCCCCTATCTCTCAACATCACCTCTCTCTTCTCATTCTCTCTCTCATTCTCCTAAGCAACCCAAGCAACTCCAACGTCCATGGCTTCCATGGAGAAGCTTGGTGTGGCCCACCTTCCTATTTCCCATCCCCACCCTCCAAAGTCCATCTTAACCATTGAATCGCACCCTTTGGAGTTCTATGTCGCATTGGCGGAAGGAGGAAGAGAAGATCTTCAGGTGGGTAACTTTTATTATTTGATTTGTGATTTAGGGGCCCACATATGTGGGACCCATCTTGATGTATGTGTTGTGATCTTACGAGGGGCCCATAGTGGCGGGGTCCCTCCACTCCACCCGATCTCTCTCTCTCTCTCTCCTCTCCTTTGTGTATGATGGCTTGTGGCCCACCTGATGCATGATATCATCCGCACCGTCCACCCATCTTACAATAGCAGGGTGGTTGCTGTTGGGCCCTACCATGAAATATATGTTTTATTTAGCCGTCCATCTATTTGCATGGGACCCACCCCGCATGTGTGACATGTGTAAGGGTGGGGCCCACCAGATGTATGAGCCTTAGATCCAGACCATCCGTCCAGACGTCCAGGGCCTGGACGTTGGACTCTGGACGATTTCAGGCCTTGGGCCATTTAGAATAAAATAGGATTATATATATATATATATATATATATATATATATATATATATATATATATATATATATATATATATAATATTATATGTCGTATATGGGAAGTGTATATGTGATGGGCCCATGTGGGACCCACCTTGTGATGGTAAAGATTGGCTGGTGTGCGCTGGTCAGTAGCCAGCTACCAAGCTGCCGTACGCAGCAATTTCGGTGGGCCCCACACGCTGTATGTGGGGTCAAGTCCACACCGTCTGTCCATCATGGCTGTCGTGGACGATGATGGGTAGGGACCTCCTTGATGTATGCATTTTACATGCACCGTCCATCTACATGGGGCTTGGATGAAGGGAAGACATAAATATCAACTTGACTTGTGGGGCCCACCATGATCTACGTGTGGTGTCCAAACTGTCTAGTGGTTGGACGTGGGACCCACGTGGTACAGATGTTTTACCTAAGCCATCCATTCATTTGGACGTAAACCACCTAAGATGCGGATTTTATCCACGCCATGCATCTATTTTATTGCAGCAGCAGCTACTGCTGATGTCGGCAGTTTGTGGGACCCACCTCTCTGGTGTATGAGATCCACACCGTCCACTGCTGTGGGTGTAGGCCTCCATGATGTACGTGTCACCTGCACCATCCAATGCTGACAGTGCTGTGCAGGAACCACCTTAATGTATTTTACGGTGGGACCCTACTTAATGTATGTATTATATATACCGTCCATCCATTCCAATGGACATGTGGGAACCACCCTCACATGCCACACGTGTGGAGTGGGACCCACCGTAATGTAAGTGTTATCTATGCTGCCCTTGAGCATGGGCTCCACTCGTGGAAACCACATGATGTGTGTTTAATCATCAACGTCCATTTGTTGGCTGATGGACATGAGTAAGTTCCGTGGAAACTACATGATTTATGGGTGTATTCCACACCGTCCACCCGTTTCACACCCACGCCACTCATCTGTTTTACATCTACACTGTCCATCTTATGTGAGGTCCACCGCTGATGTATATGTTTTAAATCCAGGCCGTTTATCTGCTGGTGGGCCAGCAGCGGCCTGACCATGGGTCATGTGTTACATCTAAACCGTTCATCCAATCGGTAAGCTCGTCTTAAGGCTTGAGACAAAAAAAAATGAGGCAGATCTATCTATTTGATAGACCACGCCGTAAATACTAGTGGGGAGTTGAATGACTACCATTGAAACCCTTTTTGGTATTCCAGACGTTCTGGATCAATGTAAAAATTTGTTTTTCCTCGTAATTCAGGTCTTTGTGACCTTATGAGAAGGTTAGATGGAAGATAAACGTTATGGTAGGCCCCGGAATTTTAAACGGCGGAAAATCATTATCTCCACCGTTATTCGTGGTATGGTCCAGATGATCTTTTGATATGATTCATTGTTTGGATAATGCTCTAAATGATCTCAATAGATGGATGAATGATATAGTTGTTGTAGCCCATTTGATATGGCCCGTTGAATGTATTTTGGGCCCACTTAGAAGGGCCCGATGTGAGGTATACAAGGCCCAATATGATGTACTCGGGCCCATGGGTTGACGCCCATTGTGATATATTTGAAGCCCATGGGTTAAGACCCATTGAGATATATTGGAGGCCCAAGTATGAGGCCACTTGATTGTATTAGGCCCATGTGTAGGGTCCACCTATTGTGTGTTTGAAGCCCATGGGTTGTGGCCCATTATGATGTATTCGGGGTGTAAGACCCGTATCCTAATCCGTACTGTTCCATCGCTTTCCGCGATCCTTCTCGTCAAATTCCAACAATCCGTGACCTGTAGTTAACGTTGCGCACGACCGTAAGTCATATCCTATACATTTGAATCGGCTTAATCCGAGACTTGTACCATTACGACCGCACAATCGCCGCGGTTCCAACGCCGCGACTCACGCACCGATCCGATACCCTGACTAAGAGATGTGGGTCAACGTTTATTTTGAGAAAATGCGGCACGTTTACATTCCCAAGAGAATCTCTACAAAGTGTCAAATCAATCCCATCAATCACTTTATGTCAAGTATAAAGCACCCATGCTTCCTTTCTCCACAATTCAAGCAACCACCAAAGTCAACTAACACATCACCTCACCCATCACTTACATCCATCACCCATCTCCCATCACTCCTCCTTACATCCCATCTCCCTCTCTCATTTCCCAAGCAACAAACCCAAGTAAGAGAGCATCCCATGCCCATGCATTTCCATGAGAGAGAAGTGTGATTTTGGTGGCCCACTTCCCATCCCAAAAGCTATAATCCTAGCCATCCATTCCCCATCTCCACCATCAAAGTGAAGCTCTAGGAGATAGGCTATCCAACGGACCAAGAAGATCAAGTGGTGGGTGTTTCCATAGGCTCCTTTTTCATGTATTTAAGATGGGCCAAGTGAGGCC
This sequence comes from Magnolia kwangsiensis, assembly GCA_037074715.1. Lineage (NCBI taxonomy): Eukaryota > Viridiplantae > Streptophyta > Magnoliopsida > Magnoliales > Magnoliaceae > Magnolia > Magnolia kwangsiensis. The sequence goes on along the minus strand of CM073576.1, from coordinate 140,860,939 downwards.
AACCAATCAATGGTTTGGATCTCATTTGGGACCCTGAGATGTGGCCGATGGCCCATCTTGATCATCAAAATCATTCCATGATGGGGCCATTCTCCATGGACCCCATCATGATGTTTACTTTTCTTGCATTAAGAGGTCATATAGACCGTTCATTTTGGATGGAGAGGGATCTCCATCGTTGATCTTTTATTTGGATGACCCATATGCAATGGGACCCGTTGATGTATGATTGGATGGTTGAAACGGAGGGCCCATAGTGCCGGGGTCCCTCCATCACGCGTGTCCCACTCTTTACTCTCTCTCTATCTCTCCCTCTCATTTTTATTTATCTTTCTTGTATGTTGATGTGGCTATGTGGCCCACTTGAATGAGCCCCTCCAGGATATATGTATTTTATCTAAGTCGTCCACGAGTGGGGCCCATCTTAAATGCATCATCCATTTTGTGGTGGCCCACCTACACAAAAAAAAAGGAAAAGAAAAGAAATGGAACGTCCAGCGTTTGGACGCTGGACGTGGAAGGAAAAATACAAATATTGGCTTGATTTAAAGCCGTTGGAAAGGGGCCGCTTGCATAGGCCCTGTCTCGAGGTATGTTTCTAATCCAACCCATCCACCTCACTCCCTGACTCATTTTAGGCGTTGAGCCGAAAAATGAGGTTGATCGGGGTATCTAGTGAGCCATAGTGTTGAAAACAATATCGATACCATTGAAATCTACCTAGATCCTTTTTACACGTTACAAATGGGTCGATATTGGTCTTGATAGACTCTTCTAGGGCCATGGAAGCCAGTGGATGGAGTGGATCTACCAGATGTGCCGATTTCGACTGTCGAAGCCGAGTATTGATGCCGATTCCAAGTGTTGATTCCAATTGTTGGGACCGATTCTGAATGTTGCGGCCCACTGTGATGTATTCGAGGCCCATGAGACGTGGCCCATTTGATATATTATCGGCCCATATGGTGAGGCCCGACTTGATGTATATTAGGCTCGTGGGAGCGGCCCATTGCGATGTATATTAGACCCGTGAGATGCGAACTACTTGATATATATGTGGCCCATGAGTGAAGCCCATCACGATGCGTATTAAGCTCTTAAGTGAGGCCCATAGTGTTGTATATTTGGCCCTGGTGTGAGGCCATGAGTTGACTATATGTTAGGTTCTATATGGGCCATTCCTTGGAGGAAATGTTGGTTAAATGTCCACATTGTCGAGGTTAATTTTCGGTGCCGGTTATTGATACCTATTATGAGTATGTGACAGCATAGCATCATAATACATACGCATCATCTGCATGTTGGTTATGAAATGTGATTGACCATCGCATATGCTATAGGGAAAGTTATTCATAGGGCTCCCTGATAGGTGGGGTTGCCCCACATGAGCGCACGGTATGCGCAGGATTTATGCATATTTACACTGTGTGACTCATCCATCTCGCATTTGTGTGACATGACCATTGTCCGCTCTAGTGATATCAGGGCTGTAGCCTCCACAGGCATATCGTGGATGACCAGATGGGACACCAAAAATGTTTGGTTGGAGCATCAGGTTGCCATAGATGGCCCTGGGTGAAAATCCCTAAAACTCTCTTGGTACCAGAGGACGCCCCAACGTCAAGACTGAGTGGATACATGAGCGCACGAGTGTCGAATACCAGGAGGCTGTATCTTCCACTGTGTCGTGGTCGGTTGGGAGGGGGTGTGGCCCTACTCGCCCGAGAGCAGGGGGCATTGCTAGGCTGAGTTTGACTAGCTCGTGAATGGGTCCGCCATCGACATGCCGAATAGGTATTGGCAGACTATTGGTCAGGCGGATAGTGAGGTTTCTTACACTCACTTAAACTGTGCAGCTAGGGAGAGCGGCAGTGCCATTTGGAGTGTACTAAATCCCGGTGATGATCCCAGAGAGGAACCGTATTGATATGTGGACTTATTGAGTATGAGTTGCATGCTCATTCATTCACTATCCACTCGGGCTAGTGGTGCGTAACTAATTATTGTGTACCTTCATTATGGCAAGGATTTCGGTTGGGTGCGCGACTAATCTGAGATTAGGAGTTTACCACATTGAGTCTGACTATCCAAATTTAAGTATGAGACTGGTTTGGATAGAAGTCCCTTGTGGTGGATCCGATAGCCTGCGATACTACGTACTATCATCCCGACTTCACACTCAAGCATGATCATATCATTCGCATCTCATATTGCATTACATCTGCACGCATATGGTATTTTGGATTACTATGTTTCTGCACTTATGTGGCCTAGAAAGACTTAGTAGGATTTGTATATTGCATTACATCCTCGGCATCTGATATTTCGTTCTTTATGACTCCGTATTGCATAACTGTTTTATATTGTGTATTCTGATATTGATTGACTTATGGACTTGTTCATACTTCTACTTACTTTATCATCGTATGATTTATGACCTGCTCAGTACTTCTGTTTAGTCTGATAATTCATTATTGTTGTCAGTATTTCTGCTTACTCTGATAATTCATGATCTTATCAGTGTTTCTGCTTATTCAGACATTATATGATTTATGGATTACCGATTTTTCAGTATTGTATGATTATGTCATTGTATTGAATACTTGACACTTACCTTGTGCATACACTTACACCACCCTCTAAGCTTTCTATAAGCTTATGCACGATAGATGCATCCAGGTGATGTTAGGTTGCAGCAGTGTTGAGCTTGGAGCGCGCAGTGGTGTTCTGGAGCTTGATTTTCTATTTATGTATTTCCCCTTTCAGTGTTGTACTCAAATGATTATATTAGTGGATATGTGATGATGATGTTGCCTTCGTGAATTGGGTAATCTTGTGGTTATGCTTGTTACTAGTTAAATGTACATTAAAAAAATAAATAAATAATCCTCCTTCTAGGATCCCAGGAATCGAAATCTGGCATATGATTGCTAGGAGCCGAGAATGGGGTACTACGGAGGCTGTCGGCACCGGATTCGGCGATCGGGATTCCTGTGAATTCAATTTTTGGGTATGGGGTGTGACATCATGTGTATGAGAAAAACACAGGAAGGGTTTCCTAAAAGCTTTGCAAGGGTTTGCTAAAGTGTTTAGGGTGAGAGAGTGAGAGAAAAGAGAGAGAGGAAGCTTATAGAAGGAAGGTTATGCTCGTGGAGGTGATTTACGGTGTAATCTATATCTCAGCGCTCCTACGTCCTCATAATCGGTCAGATCTCTTAGTTTTCTTTTTATTCTCTTACTGTTTACCCACTCCTATGTAAGTGATGAAGGTTTGATCATAGTAAGGTGTGCTTGTGATCGGTTGTAACGTTCTGCTTTATAGTAGATTGTTGATCTGGATGAGGTCCCATGGTTTTTACCGCTTTGAGGGTTTTTGTAAGACCCGTATCATAATCTGTACTGTTCCATCACTTCTCGCGATCCTTCTCGTCAAATTTCGGCAATCCGCGACCTGTAGTTGACGTTGTGCACGACCGTAAGTCGTATCCTATTCATTTGAGCCAGCTTAATCCGAGACTTGTATCGTTGCGACCGCACCGTCGCCGCGGTTCCAACGCCGCAACTCACGCACTGATCCGATACCCAGACGATGAGATGCGGACCCACGTTCAGTTCGAGGAAAAACACCACGTGTTGCAAATCCCAAGAGAATCTCTACAAAGTGTCAAATCAATCCCATCAATCAATCACCCATCAATCACTTTATGTCAAGTACATGCACCTATGCTTCCTTTCTCCACAAGTCAAGCAACCACCCAAGTCAACTAACACATCACCTCACCCATCACTCACATCCATCAACCATCACCCCATCACTCACCTCACATCTCCCTACATCTCTCTCTCTCTCTCTCTCTCTCTCTCTCTCTCTCTCTCTCTCTCTCATTTCTCACACCAAACCCAAGCAACCAAGAGAGCATCCCATGTCCAAATCTTTCCCAAGAGAAAGTGTGATTTTGGTGGCCCACTTTCCATCCCAAATCTCTCATCTTAGCCATCCATTTCCCATCTCCACCATCAAAGTGAAGCTCTAGGAGTGTAGCTTTCCAACGGACCGAGAAGATCAAGTGGTGGGTGTTTCTTTAGACTACTTTTTATGTTTTTAAGATAGGCCAAGTGAGGCCAACCGATCAATGGTTTGGATCTCACTTGGGACCGTAAGATGTGGCCAATGACCCATCTTGATAATCAAATCATTCCATGATGGGGCCATTCTCCATGGACCCCATCATGATGTTTACTTTTCTTGCACTAAGAGGTCATATAGACCGTCCATTTTTAGTGGAGTGGGATCTCCACCGTTGGTCTCTTGTTTGATGGTCCATATGTAATGGGCCCTTTGATGTATGATTGGATGACTGAAACGGAGGGCCCATAGTGCCGGGGTCCCTCCATCACGCGTGTCTCACTCTATCTCTCTCTCCCTCTCTTTCCATTTATATATTTTTTTATATTGTGTGTGATGAAATGGCCGTATGGCCCACTTGGATGGACCCCACCTTGAGGTAAGTATTTTATCCAAATCATCCATGGGTGGGCCCATCTTATATATGTTATACCCACACCACCTACCATTTGGTGGCCCACCTAAAATAGGGCCCACCTTGTACGTGTGCTAGGCCACACCGTCCAGCATCCAGGGACGCTGGACGTGATTTGGAAAAAACACAAATATTATCTTGGTTCAAGACTAATGGGATGGCCCTCTCGTGTAGGCCCCATCTTGATGAAAGTATTCAATCCACACCGTTTATCATGTTTACCAACTCATTTTAAGCGTTGAGCCGAAAAATGAGCTTGATCAGAGTATCTGGTGGGCCATAGCGCCAAAAAATGTACCACCACCATTGAAATCTACCTAGATCTTTTTTACACATTGAAAATGGGCCGATATTGGTCTTGATGGGTTTGTATTGTGCTTGGAAATACAATGGACGGAGTGGATGCACTTCGAGCGGGCCCCGTATATGAAAATCCGCAGGAAAAAGGATTTTCCAAAAAAAAAAAAAAACATAGCAGCAGCAGCAGAGCTGCTGCCGTCAGAGCCGCAGACGCTGCCTGCGGCCTTGCAGCGGGAGGACGAAAAGCAGCCCACGGCCCCTGCCGTGGGCCCCACATGATGTATATTCTGTATCCACGCCGTCCATAAGGTGGCCCACCCTCTGAGGTGGGCCCTCTCCAAAAATGAGGCACATACAAAGCTCAGGCGGCCCACACCACAAGAAACAGTGGCGATTAAATTCTATCATTGAAACCCTTTTGGGGTCCACACAAGTTTTGGATCAAGCTGAAACTTGTTTTTCCTATTCATTCAGGTCTGAGTGACCTTATCAACGTGTTGGATGGGAAATAAATGTTATGGTGGGCCCCACATGGGACCCACAATGATGTAGGTGTTTTTCATCCACCATCCAGGCGACGGTGGAGTTCCCTGTGATGTTGCCACCGTCCACTGGACGGTGGGACCCCTTTTGATGTATGTGTTTTATCAAACCGTCCAGCCACCTGGCTTAGCGCTGGACGGTCTGTGGACCCCACTTTTGATGCATGTATTGCATCCAGGTCGTCCAACCTTTATGTGGACCCCCCCCCCCCCACCATGATGCATGCGTTGCATCTCACCGTCTATTCAGTTCAAAAACTCATTTCTTGAGCTAAAAATGAGTCAGATATATGGTTCAAATGGGCCCACTTTGGTATGTATATAGGGCCCATATTGATCCATTTATGGCCATTCATCTAGGCCCACCTTGGTGCACACCTAAGGCCATGGGATTAAGCCCATTTGGCATATGTAATGCCCATGGGTTTCGGCCCATTTGGCATATTAAATGCCCATAGGATCCGGCGCACTTATTCTATATAAGGCCCACGGGATTCAAGCCCATTTGATACATATTAAAGCCCATGGGATTAAGCCCACTTGATGTGCATGGGGCACAAATGGAGTGGCCTAGTTGATATATTTAAAGCTCATGTGTATGGGCCCATCTGACATATTTAAGGCCCAAGTTGTGAGGCCACTTTGATGTGTTTCAAGGCCCATGGATCATGGACCATTGCAATGTATATAAGGCTCATTGGTGAGGCCCATTAATGCAACCCATTTGGTGAATGTGAGGCCCATGTAATACGACCCATTTGATATATCCAAGGCACAGGGATCGAGGCCCAACGGATATCCTTAGGGTCCATTACAATGTACGTTTCTCATGGTTCGTGAAATGATATTTATGGCAAGCCGTGCCTAGGAAATAATGTTAGTTTGACGTCCACATTGTGTGTACAATGTTGGTTAAATATCCGCATTGTAACTTCCTTTAGGGCCCATTGATAGGTCCATACCCGTTGCTATTCATTGCCTTATAACATGCTTAGTATAATCTCATGACTCATGTCCATACGCATCATATGTATGCTTGATATGAGTAATGACTGATCATAACATACGCCATTGGGCAGACCATTTACGGGACTCGTTATGTGGCTGAGTGCCCCACATGATCGCGCAGTACGCGCTGGATTGCTGCATGTTTTGACAGCGTGATTCATACATCTTGCATACGTGTGACTTGATCACTGCATGCCCTAGCGACATCAGGGCCATGGCTCCACAGGTACATCGTGGATGGCCGTATTGGATACCGAAAATACTTATTCTAGCACCGTGGGCACTTAGGATGTTCTTGGGTGAAAGTTCCAGAACCTTTTTGGTACCAGGAGATGCTCCAACGTCTAGACCGAGTGGATACACGAGTGTCCGAGTGTCGAATACCAGTAGGCCGCGTCTCCCACTGTGTCGTGGTCGGTTGGAAGGGGGTGTGGCCTTATCCGCCTGAGTGAGGGGACTATAAGCTAGGCTGAGTTTGACTAGCTCACAAATGAGTCCGCTATCAACGAGCTGGGTAGGTATTGGCATACTACTGGTCAGACGGATAGCGAGGTCTTTTCCGCTTGCTTGACTGTGCAGCTAGGGAGGTGGCAGTCTCTGCAAAGTGTATTAGACCCCGGTGATATCCAGAGAGGAACTGTACTGATATATGTACTTGATGAGTACCGACTTGCTTGGATTGCATTTTGCATATAACATTCGGCTATGTAGGCCTTGCATTACATCGGTGTGGCCGATGACATTCATATCTCGCATTATGCCTTGCATTACATAGCCTTGGTATATTCATGGACTTACCGCATACTTTCACATTACCTGATCTTGTACACTCGGCGTTTGCCTTACGCACATACTTACACCGACCTCTAAGCTTCTGTAAGCTTATGCACGACAGTTACGTACAGGTAGCGTTGGACAGTAGCAGCGCTGAGGCATGAGTGCATATCAGGACCTTTTGGAGCTTTTGATCACCTTGTATTTTCCCTTTCCGCATTGTACTTAAATTTTTTGATATAGTAGATATGTGGTGATGTTGTTTTGTGACTTGGTTATGTCTGTGGTTATGCTCCATTACAAAAAAAAATTCATTCTGAAAATTCTCCTTGTAGGATCCCAGGATCAGAATCTGGCATTCGATTATCAGAAGCCGAGAATGGGGCACTACGGAGGCTGTCGACACCGGATTCGGCAATCGGGATTCATGTGAATCCGATTTTTGGGTTTGGGGCGTGACAGTTTTCCACGTAAAAATCTCTTATGTGGTGTGTGGTTGTGCTTTGATTTATTTCATTGCTATTATTATCCCATAATTCTGGTTTGTTCTGGAGGGCTAGATCCTATGGTTTTGTGCAAGGCCCCCAACACCTTGCTTATACTTACCATACTGGTGGAAGCCTAACCAAGGGTGGATGCGGGACTTGCTCATGGCTACCAAACTAGTAGAAGCCTACCAAGCACAGATGCCAGTTGATAGTCATCTAACTCAAGCAAGTGAATGATTTTCCTACTTGATGCATTCATACATTTAACATTTGCATGACATAAAAGCATATATTCATTCCATGCATTTACATTGTTTGGATGGCTATTCTGTGGACTTTTATGTGTTGTTCTATTTTAATTTTAATTCGACAAACTATGTCGGGAATTCTCATTAGGCCTGACCAGCTTAACCTCTATTGATGAAAAATTGTACAGATGTAGTTGAGGTTGAACCCTTGGCACAAGAACAGGAAGATGCAGCCAAGCTAGTGAATGATCCACGGGACACGTGCCCTTGACGGAAGAAGAATTTACTACTTTGGACTGATCTTAACTACTCATTTTAGTTCTCACTTGTTATTCTTAGAATTAGTTCTGAATTATTATATGTCGTTTGAGATGACGGCGTTGATTTTATGATTTTAGGCACTGGACATGATATTACGATTATTTGATGTAAGTCTTAATTTTATACATGTGAATAAGACCCCAAATGGGTGGGTCCTTAGACGAATTTCTGATAGTTGATTTGAATGGATGTTTGGTTTTTGGATGTATGATATGTGATTGTGATTGGATGAAACTTTAGATTCTACATTAACAATATCTGATTGACGTCTCTAAATAAATGCATTGAATTGATTAAGTAAATTTAATGTATGATTCGTGCCTTGAAAATTGGGTCTGACATGCGCACTCGGTACCTGAATTTCGGGTTGTGACAATAGTTCCATTGTACATCTTTAGGGATTTTCAAGTCAATGTTTAGTCATTCACTTTTGAAACTCACCAGGTGGCATCGATATTCGGGCCATCATTTGGCTGTTCACTTTTGAAACTCGCAAGGAGGCACCAATATTCAGGTCATTGTCTCATCGTTCACTTTTAAAACTCATTGAGTGTCACCGATATTCGAGTCGTTGTTTGATCATTCATTTGTATCGTGGTTGTACTCACAAGTTCTAGCTGGATATGCATTACCAGGATGGTGCATTCAAGCATCCACTCATTAATCAAGATTGCATTGTGAAATGTTTATTATATTTATTATGTTTATGTTTGTAAACTCTATTGGATTGTGATGACAAATGTGTAATCTTAAAAGAAATTTT